>PVIU01006223.1:0-104095 GCA_004026605.1 Ondatra zibethicus | reverse complement strand
CCAAGCAAAGGAGCACATGATGTGTTAAAGTCAGCCCCAAAAAGATAGCTCAGCCTTGGAAGTGGCGAGCTGAATTTCATGACACAGCGGAATTTGGTGGAGTGGAGTGGCTATTGCCACAAAAGGAATTAATAATTCCATGTTACTGGAATTTTCTATGGCTGCTGAATTTCAGGATGGTAATGTCTGTCTAGTGTAAAGCTAAATGTGGTGCCTATGTTGAACAATAGTTCTCAAATAACAGTACTATCCATCAAAATCTATGACACATATAAATATCAGGCATCCTAGGACACCAGAGGAAGGAGAGAACAGACTTGACGGGAACCACACTTGCAAACGAACACACTTCTCACTAACAAATGCCTCTCGCTATCACCCTCCCAACCACCTGGAGCTGGGTGGGAGGAAGCCCCCCAGAGGCTGGTCCCCAGTGACTCAATCCCATTACCCAGGAGCACTTGCTGTTCCTGTTTCAGCCACAGAGGTTTTCGGTTACCTTTGGATCAACAGGAAATTAATCAGCAAGTACAAAATTGAAAGAGGATCTGCGTCTCGCGGCAGGAGTCATTGTAATAAAAGCAGGTTTGGCAAAATGGCTGTTATTTTAATCTTTCTCCTCTCCGTTATTTAAGAAGTTGAAGATTTCCAAAGCTAAAAGTCCCGTTTACAGAAGTTCCTTGGAGGACCAAGTACACACTGTACCAAGACCTGGACTCTTTACCATCCAAACAGCTCCCACTTGGCTTGGCCGAAAAGCCCCTGGAAGCCCCCAGCACACTCTGACACTGCCCATTTACAATTTTCTGAACGCGTCTCAAGCCACGTGTCCGTCTTGCATTGTTTCATGTGCCCCACCCTGGTTTCAAAATGGTATTATTTATCACTATAAGGCAGGATGGAGAATACACTTCGTTATCACAGAATGGTGTAGAAATATTAAATTAGAAAACCTGGATAGAGCAGAGAGTATAAAACTCTTCATCATGGAACCTCTGCCCTGCTATGGTCAGTATGGGGGGAAGCAGCTTCTCACTGTCTTCCTTATTATAGGGACTGTAAAGCAGAGATCCTAAACTAGAGAAGAGATACGTGTTTCCTCATCCCCTGTCCACAGCTTCTGGCTGTGTGTGTGTGGTGTTTGTGTGGTGCGTGCATGTGTGCATGTGTGTGTTTGTGTTGTAAGCGAGTGTGTACCTACATGTATGTGGGTGCACTTATCCATATGTGCTTATGTGGAGGCCGCAGGTCAACACTGGGTATCTCTTGTTACTCTCCACCTTAATTTTTGAGATCGGGTCTCTTGATTGACCCCAAAGCTCACTATTTCAGCAAGACTGACGACGATCCAGTAAATGTCCCCAGGTTCTTCTCATCTCCTCCATATCACACAGGTGCTGCTTTGTGTGGGCGCTGAGCATCCAAACTCGTGTCTTCGTGCTTGGATAGCAAGCCATCGACGCACAGAGCCGGTTCCCTAGCCTTCTTGTTCTCAAGAATCACCTCTCCATTCTTGTCTCAAAGCGGTGACATGGAGCCAGGGCATCTCATGTAGAATTGGATTTTGGACCCTTAGCTGTGTTAGCGACCGAGACTGACTACAGCTGGCATTAACAAGGCAGGGTTGATGGAAGAAGCATGAGATTTTTTACTGACCCTGAGCTTGCTCTCTCTCTCTCTCTCTTCCCTTACTGTTTCCACCTGGCTCTTGCTTGACATTAGGTTCCTGTGTGCTTTGTTTCTTGCTGGCTTACCATGCTTGGAACTGTGACTGGTCTACAGATGTATGAATTGTATTGATTGCTTATCCTAATTTGCTATGCTGCTATGATAAAACACTGACCAAAAGCAACTAAGAGAAGTGTCTGTTTTAGCTTATAGTTCATAGTCCGCCACTGCAGGCAGCCACGGCAGATGCTTGAGGCAGGAACCTGTAGGAGACACAGAGGTCTTTGTGCTCACAAATAAGCAGTGAGGGCGGCTGCACTGCTCAGCACACAGAGATGTTCCATCAAGGGAAGGAATGCAACACCTGGTGTCTGCCCGGAAGGCTGGGAGAGGACATGCTTTCTGTGTGACTAGAGACCCTAAGCCTTGATGGTAAGCTTGTTTCTTTTTTTTTTT
The DNA here is from genome assembly GCA_004026605.1 of Ondatra zibethicus. NCBI lineage: Eukaryota > Metazoa > Chordata > Mammalia > Rodentia > Cricetidae > Ondatra > Ondatra zibethicus. The sequence continues at coordinate 101,971 of PVIU01006223.1, read as the reverse complement.
TCAGTGAATCTATAGAACCCATCTTTTTGGACCGTGTCACATGTACTTTACAAAGAGTTTCAACGTAGTCACATCCGTTCTTTCTTTAGTTACTTTGTTCCTCAAGGAGATCTATGTGTGCTTTATTGTGTAGGTGGGATCGAGTCTATCACCAGGGAAGCTTTCACCAAGCTGTGCTATACTTAAATAAGCCCCAAATAAACCACTCAGGGTCAGACTCCCTCTCAGGGTCAGACTCCTGAAGTTTGAGCCAACACCAGCTACTAGGTCCTGTCAAACAGAACGTCCTTCTTGCCTTCCTCCAGTCATCTCTCTGCAGGCTTGTGAACGTCACAGAGACCCCTTCAGGACGGGAAGGCAGGAACTGAAGCAGAGACTACAGAGACACTGCTTACTGGCTTGCTTCCCCTGGCTTACCCAGCTTCTTTTCTTACACAGCCTAAGCCCATATACCCAGAGAAGGCACTCCACACAGTAAACTAGGCTTTCCTGCATCAATCAGTAATCAAGAAAGTGCCACAAACCGGCCCACAAATCAGCATGATGGAGGTAATTCCTTAAATGAGGGTTCCTACTCCCACGTGACTCTCTGGTTGTGTCAATTTGGCATATTATTAGCTATTCTTCTTTGCAGAACAACTTCCTGTATTCCCCCATGAACACAAAGAAAGAAGCACACCCACATTATTGACCTTTCCATCTTGGAATTCAAGGCTGATTTCAAGCAGGTATTTGCCCCATGTCAGTCACCTGTAGTTAGTGAATGGAGAAATCTAGGGATTGAGGTAGAACTGCTATTTGTATGGAAAGAGAGTTTTTGTAGTTAGCAGACACTAACACATAAGTTTCTAATGGACAGGTAGTTGTGATAGTGCAGGCAGCTGGTGGGAAGTGGTACCTAGAAACGTCTAAACACAACCACATTTTAATGAATTACAAACGTACTGAGACTTCCTTTGTTTCTATAACATAAAATGTTCTTCCAAATTCGATGGTATTTTTACAGCCAATCCCTGTTTGGACATCTCTAAGAAGAAAAGGAGGATTATTTTCTGAGAGCTGTAAGCTTCATTTTGAAAAGCATCTTAGGGCATCCACACATATGTCTGTCTTAAACTTAGACTCCTTTGGCCTGAGTTCTACTTTTTGGTACTAAAGAGAATAGCATTTTCTTCTATACAACTATCCTTCAAAAACTTAAAAATAAGATTGGATTGCTCTGGGTCTTTTGCTGGAGGTGTGGGGTGGTTTGAATGTGAATGATCCCCAATAGGCTCATTTGTTTGAATGCTTAGTCCCCAGTGTACTGGAACTATTTGAGAAGGATTAGGAGATCAGATTAGGATTTAAGACTAGGTGTGGCCTTGTTTGAGGAGGTGTGACTCTGGGGGTGGGCTCTGAGACTTCAAAAGCCCATATCGGGCCCAGTGTTTCTCTCTCTACCTGCAACTTGTAGACAGGTGTGAGGTCTCGGCTACTTCTCCAGCACCATGCCTGCCTTCCCGCTGTCAAGCTCCCCACCATGATGATAACGGGTTCACCTCTGAAACTATAAGCAAGTCTCCAATTAAATGCCCCCCCTTTTAAATAAGAGTTGCCTTGGTCTCTTCTCTTGCCTAGCATCTCTTCACGCCAATAGAACAGTAACTAAAAGAAGGTAAGACATGCTTTTGTGTACTCGTATTGTAGATCTAGCATGGCCTTTCTAGTATTCCTCAAAAATGATGCTATCAGTGTGTTGGTTTGAATGAGCTGTCTCCTAAAAATCCCAGGCATTTGAATACTTGGTCCCCAGTTGGTTGCTGTTCAGGGTATGTCTTAGTTGGGTTTTCTATTGCTGCGATGAAACATCATTACCAAAAAGCAACTTGGGGAGGAAAGGGTTTATTTGATTTACATGTCCAGATCATAGTCCATCATTGGAGGAAGTCAGAACAGGAAGTCAAGCAGGGCTGGAACCTGGAGGCAGGAACTAATGCAGAAGTCATGGAGGGATGCTGCTTACTGGCTTGCTCAGCCTGTTTTCTTACAGGACCACCAGCCCAGGGATGGGACCACCCACCATGGACTAGTCCTCCCCGATTGATCACTAAATGAGAAAATGTCTTCTAGATGGATCTCATGGGGGCCATTTTAACCAAGTCTCTTTCCTCTCTAATGACTCTAGCTTGTGTGAATTGACACGCAACACCAGCCAGTACAGGGAGGGTTAAAAGGTATGGCTTTGCTGGAGGACGTCTGTCACTGGAAGAGGAACTGAGGCTTTTGAAAGACCATTTCATGTTATCTCTCTCTGCCTCCCACTTGCAGTTTGAGATGTGAGCGCTCAGCTTTTGCTCCGGCCACCATGTCTTGACTCCACCACTATGGACTCTAACCCCTGGAAAGGTAAGCCCAACAAAGCTCTTTCTTTTATAAGTTACTGTAGTTGTGGTGTTTTGTTGCAGCAATAGATAGGAAACTGTGACAATAAGCTTGCTGTGCATGGGCAGTGGGCCCAGACTCCATACTTTCTAATCCTGGTCCCCACCCAAAAAGAAAGATTTAATATGAGTCCTCGGGCTATCTTCTTTAAAAATATTTTTTTCTTTGTCTTATTTTGTTTTTGAGAAGGGGTCTTCCTACATAACCTAGGTTGACATTGAACTCCAGACCCTCCTGCTTCAGGCTTCTTAGTGCTGGGATTCCAGGTGTGTGTCACAAAGCCAGGTTCGGGTATCTTTCCTATTACCCTTTACAGCTGCAGTGGTCTTCATCAATGAGTCCATCTACCAGGGCTAAGTGGCCAAGGAGCTGAAATGTACCAACTGGTTACTCTAGACCAGTCAGGGAGATCAGTTTGACAGTCTGTGGCTTATTTACCCACCTGCTTGTAGAAAGAGATTGCATGTTGATTTCCTGGCTGTCACAGGATACAGAGGGGAATTCCGCATCCCCTAGTAGTATATAAAGTGCTAGGCTTTTCCAAAATTAAGTATATTGCTATTTTAGAGACACTGAATTTACATCACTTAAAAACTCAGACTCCCAGTGCTATAGAAATTTGTGTTGGTATAGATCTTGGTTTATTGATACAAATTTAAGGTGAATTTTATTATATGTGTATTTCTGCTCTTGATTAAGGTATTGGGTATGTGCAGTTCATTTAAAATGTAATGTATAATTAAGAAATATAGGTTAATAATCTATAATAGTCAAGCTTGTAGTCATGTTAGTTAGCTTTTCTAGATGTACAGAGATGTATTTCAGATAGATAGGTATTCTTCAAATCTTTCAAAGACTAAAGAATATGACATTCAACATGTTTTAAGGTTAGGACTTTTCATGACAATGAGACACATTGTCTCCTGGCAGCATCAATTACTTCAAGAGGAAGATGGGCATCAAAGAGGCTCATTATGGAATTAGTTAGCCATTTGGGCAAGAAACTGCTCTTGTCTGGACTGCTTGATGAACTGGATATGCAGGACCCACAGAGAAATGACTGCTGAACTTGCCTAAAGGTGAGACGATCCTTCGGGGTTCCTGCTTTATGAAAGAGTCTGCCAGACATTCTGCAGGACTCTGAAAAATCTAACTGATAAACTGACAATATAGGTGGAACTGTTTCTTGCTTCATGGAAAAGTCTGCTGGATATTATGGGCCTGTAAGCCAAAGATGGATGCCCCAACAGTACAGAAGAACTTTGGATGACTGTCCAGGCAGCAAGATATCTCTGGCATTTCTAGAGTTTTGGAAGTTGCTTACAATCTACTTCCTGTTTACTTAGGTAATATTATATCCTTCTGGAGTCTTTGATGGAGTTGAAGAATTTATAGTTATAGTTTTCCTTAGTTATGATAAAAAAGTAGATATAAATATTGTACTGGTAATTCTTGCTTGATAACTGTTTTGTTATATGTAATTTTACTATATTACCATTAAAACCATCTTTTTTATTTAAACAGAAAAGGGGAGGTGATGTGGGATTCCCCTCTGTATGCTGTGAATACCATTGGTTAATAAAGAAACTGCCTTGGCCTGTTGATAGGGCAGAACTTAGATAGGCAAAGAAAACTAAATTGAATGCTGGGAGAAAGGAGGCAGAGTCAGAGAGAAGCCATGCAGCCCTGCCCGAGACAGATGTCAGTAAGCCACAGCCACATGGTGATACATAGATTAATGAAGATGGGTTAAATTAAGATGTAAGAGTTAGCCAATAGGAAGCTAGAGCTAATGGGCTAAGCAGTGATTTAAACAATATAGTTTCCGTGTGATTATTTTGGGGCTGAGCTGCCGAGCAGCCGGGAACAGATAAATGGCCTCCTCCTGCAACATCCCTGTAAGGAACTGTGTGAGTTACTGCAATAAGAGAAGAATGAGATTTCTGCTATCAACATGTTCATAATGAGCTCATAGCTATACGAGCAGATCTCAATTCTGAGATGGTTGAGGACCTTGCACCTACTCAGGTGGAGATACTTAAGTATGGGGTGGCAAGCGTGTTGGGCCATGTTATCAGTCAGTGGCTGAGATGAGTCTCAGAGTGCCCAGGAATCAGCCAGATGCTGAACACAGAGGGCCGAGAGTGGAACCTGAGAGGTTTTGCATTTTTTAAGTTATGCAAGGTTGACCTATGGTTTGTTCAAAACCTCACCAAAGTGTGGAACAAGAGCAGCAGAATAGCAAGACAAAAGGCGCCTGGACAGGTGTGTGTGTGTGTGTGTGTGTGTGTGTGTGCGCACGCGCGCGCGCAAGCGTGCAGGCACACTATAACAATGGCTTTTTGCTCTATGGCAAACTACCTCCAAAACTCAGTAACCTCAGACAGAAGTCCTTTGTCAATGTGCATGAATCAATGGGTCATCTGCAGGATTTTGCCCAACTAGCCCAGGCCTGTCTAATCACTACTGGGCTTGCATCTGTGTCAGGTGTGGGACTAGTCTTGGATAGATTTACTCACAGGCTGACTATTGGCTGGCTAGTAGTTAGGTATGTAGGTAATGTGTCTCTCATCACATGGTAGGGCTAGCCTGAGTTTGTTCATTTAATACTGTCAGGGAGAGGGGATTGGGAAGTACACACATTAAGACCACGTTCTGAAGCTGCCATGCTGTCGGCTTCTGTCATAGTGGCTGGTCGTAGTAAGTCACATGATCACTTGATGTTGCAAGGACAGAGATGTAGACCATCTTTGTGATGGGAGATGCTGCTGAGATCTTGACTCAAAGATGTGTGTGCAGGAAGGGATGGGTGATTGTAGCCCTACTTGCCATCAGTCTTGCACAGGGACCTTAGATAATTTTATTTAGACAAAAATGGGGACAAATCAACAATCTAACACATTTTAAAAGCGATTTTTAATTATCACATTAGGCTAAAGTCTCCCCCAGAAGGCATGTATTGTTAAGTGGGATGAGATAAATAGTGTCTACTGGGACACCCTATCCAAAACTCCCTACAAACTGCTGTTGGCCATTTCTCAACATATTGAACTTTTCCTGACTCATCTAGCAGAAAACTATACAGATCTCTGCCGCAATAAAAACAATAAAAAAAGACTGACCCATAAGCAAGTGTATGGGGGGAGTTTCTTGTTTAGTGATTAATGGTGGAATGCCAACATAACTATGAGAGGTGCTGCCTCTGGGCAAGTAGACCTGGAAGACATAAGAAATGTAACTAAATAAGGGACTGGGGTGCACACCCGTCCATGGTTTCTCTTTGGTTTCTGCCTCCAGGAGTTACTGCCTTGGCTTCCCCTCACAACAGGTCATAAACTCTAAAATGAAACAAAATCTTTTTCCTCCCCAAGTTGCTTTTGGTCATGGTGTTTATCACAGCAACAGAAAGCAAACTAAGTCAGAAATTATGTAACTTACATAAACCCACACAACTATAATCTCAAAACCCTTAGGGGAGCATTTTCCCAGTTGCTATCTTCTTAACAAACTAACTTGCACTAATTAACCAGCCAAACACTAGTATTCTTATCATTTTTTTCAAACTTCTATGTGATGAAGTGGTTGTGAAATGAATTAATTGTTTGCGTGTGCTGTTCGTAGCTGACCTTACCCTTTCTTACCACATAATACAGGGCTTGGGGGCCCTCATTCTGATGGTTTCTCTCAGTCTTGTTTGTTTGTTCATTGTTAACCACAACTGAACTCAGTCTGGGAATGGCTTCCAAATTTCTGAAAATAGCAAGTAAGTGGCTCCCCATCTTTCTGTTGTTACTGTGTGTCAATTTAGAAAAGAATTTCCACCTCAGTGCCTTTGGTTCCTCCTTTCTACCCAGTTGCTTTCCTCCATATTCAACTAATGACTGTTATCTCCTCAGGGTATCTACTCCATCCTACTTCCAGAACTATGCTTTGCCATGGTCAAGACAAATTCAGGCTTTGAAGCCTCAGCTTCTAATCTGGACCAGCATCCCGTCAGGTTCTTCCTCAGGTAGCCACTTTACTGGCCAAGCTCTTTCCACTTCTCTTGCCAGGGACTGGTTCAGGAGTGGGCAGTTCAGCCTATTGTGTATGGAGACTAGTGATGAGGTATTTACTGTGTGCCAGACTCTGAGAATTATCTCTTTGACCATCCTGAAAGTCAGAGCTTGTCTCTCCGCTATGGTGAGTGTGTAACACCTGCACATGACAGCATTGGATGTGAGGCGTGAGGTGAGTAGGGCTGAGGCCTCGGGCATGAGAGCTCTGCAAGCCATGGGTGTAAGAGGTGTAGGCGTGCGAGCTCAGAAGGTGAGGGCTCAGGGTGTGAGCTGTGTGAGGAGTGCAGGTGTCAGGGCTCAGGGCATGAGAACTCTGTGGGTGTGTGGGTGAGAGGGCTGCAGGGGTGAGGCCTCGGGGCATGAGAGCTGTGTGAGCTTGGGGTATGAGAGGTGTAGATGGGAGGGCTCAGAAGGTGAAGAGGTATGTGAGCTGTGGTTTTAAAAGCTTCTGGGCCAGAGATGGCTGAACGGGAGATCTCTGAGCGTGAAATGTGTATTTCCTTCATTCAACTAACATCTACTGAACATTTATTGTAGCATGCCATGTTATACTCTGGATACACAAGAGGAAAATGAGTAAGAATCGACTTCTACCATGAAAGAATTTGTAGTCAGGTAGAGAATGGCAGGAGCAAATGCTTCCATCTCAGCAGATGGCTACATTTCCTATCATTAGAACCTGTGTCAGTCAGTGATGTGTCCAGACTCTGTGCTCTATAACTGCTCAGGAATAAACATATGAATGAAACTGAACTAGAGTCTATGTCTTGAGAAAGGTTTTTCCTTAAAGCAAGAACTAATTACTGACATTCATATTTCCTGCATTCCTGTCACATGGGACCATGATAATTAGAGCTGTCAGTCTTCTTGAGAGTGAGGGAAAGCCCTGTCGTTGAAGTGATTACAAGTGCCCTCGTCATTGAACTCTACAGACCCAACTCTATGGTTGTCCACTTCCAGACTTAACATTCTATAGAATAATCAAAATGACCTTCTTTCTCAGTTAAGCCACAGTTCATCTTCGTGATAAAAGCAAAACAAGAGACAATACCAAGTAACTATGTAATGTCATTGCCAGTCATCCTGGGAGGAGAATATATGTTAGAGGGTACAGAGGTAAGTAACATTCTCTCCTTTGCCTTTAGAAGCACAGAGCAGGTGAAAGCAAACTCTATTCATAAATATTTATAATTAATTCAATGAAAGCAATACTAGGCGTGTACTCAGAGGAAGTAACATGGCCATGGCAGCAGAGAATCTGACCCAGGGTTTTGTAGTGTGTGTAGTGCAGTTCTAACCCGGTCTTCAGCAGCATCAGAGGTGTCTCTCTTAACACCTTGTGTCAGTAGGTACATGGTGTCAGTTTGTGCTATTACTGGTGACATTAAATTGGGCTGTAAGGATCAAAAGACGTTTTTGAAGTTTTTGTTTCTCTAGAGTTACCATTTCCATTTGTTATTGAAGTGTTCTACAAGAAGAGATTTTTGGGATTTTATTTGTATTTTTTATATATGGATATTTTGCATGCATATATGACCTATACACATGTGTGTAGTCAGATGTTTTAAGACTATATAGACCTACCATTTCCCAGTCTGGGAGTTGGCTAAGTGATTAAGAGCAGTGTTTTTCCAGGGGACGTAAGTTCAGTTTCCAGCACTGACACGGCAGCACACAATCATCTGTAACTTCAGTCCTAGGGGATCAAACACCCTCTTCTGCTCTCTATGGGCACTGCATGAGTGTAGTTCATAGATAACACATGCAGACCAACAACCCCATACACATAAAAATGAACAGGTTCATTGGTAAAAAGATTAGGTAGATCTACCATTTCTCATCAGACTTTTGCCTGCATCTACTGATAATTCTTGCTGTGTTCATTCGTAAAAAGACGATCTGTGATTTATTTATTTATTTTTTAGTGAGATAGGGTTTCATGTAGCGCAGATTGACCTCAAACTCTCTATGTAGCAGAGGATGGCCAAGTGCTTAGATTGTGGGCATATACTATTGTACTAAGCTCTAAAGGACCTTAAAAGCTCTTTTATTGCCTTGGTGTTTCCCAACATTCCACAGAGGGAAGTGCTGCCCCCATGTATGCATTTATTTACATCTCATGAACATATTTATTCCAATTTTCTGCAAGTATTTATTTATTTATTAGGTAGGATATCATTTATGTAGCCTAGGAGATCTTCAAACTTGCTTCGTTGCCCAGCCTAGATCCAAACTTATCCTTCTGTCTTACCATCTTGAGGGCTGCGATTACAGGCGTATGATACCATACTTGACCCCTTCAAGCTTCTTCTTGTGCCTTTATTCCTTGAAATTTTCCTTAAATTATTGCACAAAAAGACTCCAAGGTTCATTTACTTTTCCAGCTCTACTCGCAAATTCAGTCATTCTCAAAGTGATCCTCACTTCTTAGGTAAATCAAGCCCTGGGCACTAGAATTGCTTATTGCTACTGGGGATCATAGTATCCAAGCCTTCTCAATGGCCAATACACATATATAACATCTATATAGCCATAGGTATACAGAAATAAAAGTAAATGTATGTCTAGTTCTACATTCTGTTCTTAGAAAACCCAGGCATCTATGAAGGAAATTTAAGACATCTATTTATGTAAGTGTAGTGTTAACCATGAGCTCATAGTGACTCCTTCAATTCCGATACAGCATGCCTTTCATGGACAGTGAGAAATCCAGTGTTGTTTTCCTCAGTGGGTTTGTTTATCTAATCCTGGGATATATCTAATCTTAGGAGAAGAGATTTGTAGTTCTGCTCCAGGTGACTGTGGCAGATAACTAAGCCTCACCTTCAAGGCCAAGCTGCACCTACCAAAATATTATAAATTCTAGACCTCAGATCTGAAGCCAACACTCCTGGGACACCTTTTAGTGTCCCTCCAACCCAAAGACAATGTTAATTGTGAATTTTCTAGAAGGCCAAACATTCCCTTCCTCAATGTGTTTTCTCTTTGAAGCAGCCAGTTTTCAGTCTACAGCACTCAGACACATCTGTTCAGTGTAAACTACCTCCCCTTCAGAGAGAAGGGAATGGCTCACTCTGCAATGACCTTCGGCTCATCGCTATATCAACAGAGCTAATCTGTTCCTGGTCCAGTAACAAGAAACACATAGACTGCTTCAGAACACACTTCCTGCAAGCCAAGGAGCAGGAGCTCTGCCTGGATGCAAGATTCGTTTTACAGAGAAGTGTGGTTTTTGACAGCAGCCAGATGGGGGCAGAGATAGAGATGCTCATGAGAATCCATCCATCAGGGAGAAGCAGCTTTCTGTCCTTTACAACCTGAGTGAACTCCCCTTGCATCTTGTGAGTCTAACTTTATGCCAACCATAGTCCACAGTGGAAAAAAAACATACAAAACAAGCCCCCCAAACAAACAAAGACCAAAAATCCCCCCAAAACTCAAGTCAGGAGCATCATTCTCTTGTTCCCTGTGAAAAAACAGCCCTATTGGACCACAAATGATTCTCAGCCTAACCTCACATCTTACCAAATTTTCCAGCTGGATGGACAGCAAGCCTCATGAGGTTAAAGCAGCGTAGCCCTAGGTTAGCTCAGTGAGTCAGTTGCTCCGCTGTGCTGGAAAAATAGGGGCCTATTCCCAGTCTCTAGGCAGCAGGCCACAGGGTCCCCCTTCTGCAACAGAATCAGCTTGTCTGCAGAGAAATGGAATTAAGCTATTAGCAAGTGGTTTCTGACTTGTGGGAGCACCAGCAACAATAGCCGCCTCACCATAAAGTTTTAAGAGAGCCGTTTGTTTTGGCAGGGCTTCACTATATTACACATTCCTGCCACTTAATTTTCCTTGCAAAGATAAACAATGGCCTCCTGAAGCAGAGCAGGGAGCTGTATTACAGCCAAGCAAATGTTTGCGGAGCGGGAGGGGGTGAGGTTTGCTCCGTATATATGACTGTGCTCCGAAGTGACTCCATCTTCTTCACGCAGCCAGCCCTCTCCTGAACTTCCGTGTGCCTCTCCTACGGCCTTCTGTTCGGAAAGAATGTTGGAAGTTTTTCGATTCCCTTTTATTGTCGATTGTCCTTTTGACCTTCAGATTTGTTTGGCAAATCCAAACCTACTAAACAGCAGCACATCCACGTTTTTGTGGTTTTCTTTTACTATAACTCATATCATTATAATTATGCTGATAAAGACAGCGAATAAACACCTTCAGATATCTTTTTGGACATTGACGGAACACCCTCATCACCTGGAAGCCATGTGGAATGCGGGCACAAACATCTGCTGTAGCATCTGTTTTGGCCATGCTTCATCTTTCCACCGGTGTGTGCATACATGTGTGTGTATTCATGTGTGTGTGTGCATGTGTGTGCATGCATGTGTGTGTGTTTGGCATGTGTGCTATGTCTCATATGCTTGGGGAGGAAGCTAGTGAACTGTAGAGCAGGTATTTTTATGAATGGGAGCTTGTTGGAAGAGGCATGGAACATGATTTCCTGTCTAGTTCTCAACTACCGATCTTCTACCAAAAAATACTGACAGGACAAAAAGCAGGAAAATTCACATTAATGCAAGTGTAGCCAGGGTGCTACCACACAAACAGTGCAGAGAAGAGGAGGATGCTGGACAGTGCAAAGGTCCTCTAGAGGAGCAGGCTTTGTACCACTCATCCTCCAGGGGCACTATTCTCCATTTGACTCACTCTGGGAACCCTTTCAACTTCTCCCAGATTCCTCTACCTGATCTTCCTCTCAACTCTGCATGTTTTTTAAACCACCGAATCCAGTTGTTGTTTCTCGTATGTATATGGATATAGGGTCATTCACTGGAGTATGGGCAACAGATTTAGGGCAGCAACTATCAGCTGCCAATAGCTCCTCAGCTGGGGGTGGGACTTCATGAGGATTTCCTCCTCCATATTGGAATTTGGTGTGCCCTAATTGTTTGGTCTGTGCATACAGCCATAGCCACTGTGAGTTCATGTATGTTGATCCTAGCATTCTGGGAAATAGCATTTCACAGTAGTTCCCTGGGCCTTCAGGGGAGGGAAGTGTAACAAAGATGTCCCATTTAGGCTAAGCATACCAAGCTCTTATTTTCTACAGTTTGACCAGTTATGAGTCTCTGCTATTATTTTTTAAATAAAAATATAACCCATTTATTGCTTACAAAATGGGTGCTTCATTTATTTGGAAGAGCTCAGATACCTAACTAAGTATTGTGTTTAGTGTTCAGTCATAGGCAGTTCCAGATTCATTATTCTAGTTTGACAGGGGAGTGACAGAGATACAGACCCAGTCTCTGGAAATAGAACCCAAGGGGTCTGCAAAAGGAATGAGTGGCCGAGAGGTCTGGCATTAGTTGCTGGGTCAGAGGTCAGGGAGTGTGAATGATAGGAATTCTGACAGGAGGGGGCAATGATGGAGTTGAGGGGAGCTGTTCTGAAGAGCAAACAGTTGGGTTCAATGCATGGTCTGGGGGCAAACACCCTCCAGGCCCACGTGACAAGTGGAACTCACCCAGAACCCTGTGATGGGCACAGCTTGAGTTCACACCAAGCCGGAATTTATAAACCCTCAGGATAAACCTTCACTTTTCCTTTTCTCCCTGCTTCCTCTGCAATGCCTGTCTGCCTCCTGCAACCCTGCAACACTGCGATCCTGCAACACTGCAACCCCTCCCCTGTGAAGCAGACTTGGATCACCTGACAGGATATTTACTAATTAATATGAGATGAGTATATTTATAAAACTCAAAACCCCACTACCCAAAACACTAACAAGAACAGTCCCTGGAAGCTTTGCTGGAGTGTTCTAGAACTCAGCACTCAAAGTAAGCTCAATTTGTGAAAAAAACAATTTTAACTGGAATTTTTACTTTCTAAGAAAATGAACTAAGCCACAAATAATGATAGTAAGATGTGTTGCCTGTATTTATGGAGAACATTAGTTCAGTTGTAATATAATCTTGAATTCTACCAACATTTACTTTGATAACCAAACAACCCCCTGAAGAAATCTTACCATTGATGATATAATAATCTTTACTCTTTGGATACAGATGATATACAACAATCAAATGAGGGCAGCTTTATCAGAGGCCAGGCTGGTCCTAGGAATCCCAGGGAAGACCCTGCCCACTGGCAGTAAACCCCTTTAAGCCTGTCCAGCAACCCCAGGCTGCTCCCCCACCCCTGGGCTCCATATCCTGGCCTACTACTTTGGAAGAAGTCTTCGGCTTTACCAGAACCTAGGCAGGATCTGGGAATCCCAGACCCCAAACTTGGGTGTAAGAACACAATAACAGAAAGGGCATTATGACGTCACCAGAGCCCAGCTGTCCTACAACAGTAAGGCCTGAACAACCCAACACAGTTGAAACACAAGAAACGACCTTAAAATGACTTTATGAAGATGATAGAGGTCTTTAACGAGGATAGTTAGAGAATCCCTTAAAAAATTGAGGAAAAGACAAACAAAAAATTGGAAGAAAACAAATAAGAAAAACAGTTACAGATTAGAAGCTGTGCTCTAACATTGTGCACAATGGCCACAAAGTGACTGTGACTATTTCTTCTTTACAACATCCCTTTTTGTTTATTTATTTGTTTGTTTTTACATCCCAACTAATGTTTTCCCTCCATCCTTTCCTCCCAGCCCCTCATCCTCTACTCCCCATCCACTCCTTCTCCTCTATTTCTCTTCAGAAAGAGGCAGGCCTCCCAGGGACGTCAGTCACCTATGGTAGATCAAGTTGCAGTGAGGCTAGGCATCCGCTCTTCTATTAACACTGAACGAGGCAACCGGGTAGAAGGAAAGAGTCTGAAGAGCAGGCAACAGAGTCAGAGACAGCCCTCGCTCCTACTGTTAGGAGTCCCACAAGAGGACCAAGCTACATAATAGGCATATATATACAGAGGGCCTCGGTCAGTCCCATGCAGGCTCCCTGGTTGTCGATTCAGTCTCTGTGAGCCCCTATGAGCCCAGAGTTGAATTTGTGGGCTTTCTTGTGGTGTCCTTGATCCCTCAGGCTCCCACAACCCCTCCTGCCCCTCTTCCACAGGATTCCCCGAGCTCTGCCCAGTGTTTGGCTGTGGGTCTCTGCATCTGTTTCCATCATTTGCTGGGTGACACCTGACAGTTGGGCTGGGCACCATCTATGAGTATAGCAGAATATCATTAGGAATCATTTCATTGATTTTTTTTTTTTTTTTGCCAGTCCTCTTTGGTTCTGTCCTAGGTCCTGGCCATCTGGCGTGAGCTCCCGCTCATGGATTGGTCTCAGACTGGCCAGTCACCACAATTTCCCACAATTTCTGAGCCACCTTTACCCGATTACATCTTGTAGGTAAGACAAATTATAGGTCGAAGGTTTTGTGTCCGGGTTGGTGTCCCAATCCCTCCTCTGAAAGTCTTGCCTGGTTACAGAAGATGACTGCTTCAGGCTCCATATTCCCTATTGCTAGGAGTCTTAGCCAGGGTCACCCTCATAGATTGCTGGGAGTTTCTATTGCACTAGATTTCTAACTTGTCCCTGAGATGCCCCTGATTCCAGTTGCCTCTCCTGATACTCTTTTCCTCCATCCTCCTCCGCCTTCCCCAGTTCCTCCTGTTCTCATTCCCATCCAGATCTCTCTCCCCATCCAATGGTGATGTCTTCTCTATTTCACCTGCACAGTGAGATCCACGCCCCCCATCCTCAGACCCTTCTTGTTACCTAGCCCCTCTGGGTCTGTGGATGGTTATCCTTTATTATATGGCTAATATCTACTTATAAGTGAGTACATACTGTGTTTGTCTTTCTGTGTCTGGGTTACAGTGAGGACTTAGGATATTTTTTTTCTAGTTCCACCCATTTACCTGTGAATTTCATGATGTCATTGTTTTTAACAGCTGAGTAGTACACCATTGTGTAAATGTACCACATTTTCTTTATCCATTCTTCTTTTGAGGGGCATCTAGGCTGTTTCCAGTTTCTGGCTACTACAATTAAAGCTACTGTGAACATAGTTGAGCAAGTGTCCTTGTGATATGGTGGCACATTCTTTGGGTATATGCCCAGTAGTGGTATAGCTGGGTCTTGAGGTAGATCTAATCCCAGTTTTCTGAGAAACTGCCATGTTGATTTCCATAGTATCTGTACAAGTTTGCACTCCCATGAGTAGTGGATGAGTGTTCCCCTTGCTCCACATCCTCACCAGCATAAGCTATCACTTGTGTTTTGAATCTGGGCTATTCTGACAGGCAAAACATGGAATCCTAGTGCTGTTTTGCATTTCTTAGATGGCTAAGGATGCTGAACATTTCATTAAGTGTTTCTCAGCCACTTGAGACTCCCCTGCTGAGAATTATCTGTTTAGATCTGTACCCCATTTTGGATTAGATTATTTTGTTTTTTGATGCTTAGCGTCTTGAGTTCTCTATATATTTTAAATATCAGCCCTCTGTGAGATGTGGGGTTGGTGATGAGCTGGGAAGGCATAGACTGTGGATTGGGTCTTTGGGAACAGAATCTAGGGTATAGGGCAGTGCACATGGCTTACAGGGTCACTCACCTGTTTTCTGACTGGTGTGGTCTGTCCCTGAGTGGAGGAAATTTGCTGGGGATGGGGGGCAGGGCCCAGCACGGCAATGAGTTGGAAAGGCATGGCATGGCGTGGGCTGTTCTTGCTGGTGTGGCCAGCACCTAAGTGACAGAAGTCCACAGAGGATGGGGCAAAGCCCCAGGGGGACTTATGATGAGCTGGGACAGTGTGGTGCAGGCTGTGGGAGGGGTCTTTGGGGACAGAATCTGGGGAGTGGGGGAGTTCAGGTGGCAGGTGGTCACTCGCCTGTTCTGGCTCTAAGCTATTATTTTTAAGCCCCCCCAAAGGAACATATTTAAAAAGGAGCATAAATTTTGAAAAGACCCCCAAAAGGATAAATGTGCAAATGCTGTATATTGAAAAGAAACAGGCATCTTTAAGAGAACAGGTAAGGAGTTTAAAAAATGCATAGATGAAGTAAGATGAAGATATTTTGCATCAAATTAAAAGGACTTACAAATACACGTTTGAGGAGGGAATAGAGCAAATATGTTGTGTATCAAAGAGAGACCAAGCCTGTAACGCAGGTCATGAGGCAATGTACAGAGCCGAGCAGAGCCTTCCAGAAGCACAGCTGTGCTCTCCTCTATGTGTTAATGTCTTGGCTGATTATTCTTCCGAGCTATTGCATTAATTGCTAAGAGATGATTGCTAGAATCATGCTGATATTTTGTGGACTTACTAGACTTTCTGGAGTTCCTAAATACACATTTAGATTTTTTTCCTCCTCCACCCTAAAGGCTGCTATTAGCTAGCCTTCATTTCTCTGTCCTATCTGCTGCCAATAGGTTCATTAGGTTCTCTCGTATTTGAGATGCTTTTTATTTAATTTTTGATTTCACATTTCTCTGACGCTCAAATTTTCTGATGATGGTGCAGCTTTATTCACATTCCTCTCCCTGGTCTATAAAGGGGAATTTCTCCCCCACGGCTGTCACGCTGGGGACCGACACAGAGCCCTGGACATGCTAGACAAGCGAATGCTAATGTGTTTAATGTCAGAGTCGTTGTGTTTTTTATAATTGGTGTTGACAGGGAATGTTGAATCTTTAAATTTCTGTCTTTCAACAAATTTAAGAAATATTTGACCATGATTTTCTGTCTCTCCTCTCTTTCTGGAATTGCTTGTATGTGGAACCAGATGGCACGATCTGATGATTTTCTCGTTCATTTTTCCCAATCCTCTTCCTCTCCACTCACTTCCTTAGATGATTTTATTGATCTACTTTTGAGTTTAATTTCTTCCAAAATATGCATATGATAACTAAAATCTTCCAATAACCTAACATTTTGGAGATTTTTGTGTTTTTCATTTTCTAGAATTTCCATTTGGTTATTTTTATTGTTTAAATATCTTTCCTGAGATTTCTTCTATCTCTATCCATCAAGGATATATTTTTTGCTTTACTTTATCAGACATACTCAAAATTACTGCTTTGAGATTCTTTTCTGTTAGTTCTAATATCGGGATATTCTTAGAGTCAGACATAGCAGACTTTCTTTTCTCTTGAAAAATGTACCTTGTCTTCTTGTTTCTTCATATATCCAGTTGTTTTAGATTATGTCTTTCCTTGTGCGGATGTGACGTATGAAGACTCTGGTATTTGCTAACTTCTGTGCTATAACAAGCGATTTGCCTGGATGGACTTGAAGCACGAGTTCTGCTTTTCTGGACAGCAGCCCTTGACTTGATTCAAATCATTTGGTCAGCTGGGCTCTTTTGTTCTGTTCCATGCATATAACTCAGAAATCAGTCTGAGAAGTGAATGGGCATGACTTAGAGATCTGCTCTGTCTCTTCTCTTTCGCTCTCCAGGATTGCTCACTTGCTTTAGTAGCCATGTCCCAGCTTCACGTTTCTGATTTTGATAGCCAAAAAGCCTGTGATCTTTTCCCGTTAGTGCCCTTATTCCTGGCTTGCTAATGCCAAATGAAACTGTGCTGCAGAAATGGCGGCCTTACATTATAGCTCTGCCCTTGGTCAGCTATTCAGTCTCCAGGGACTTCAGGTAGAGGCTCTTGTCTGTGCCTCTTGTCATCTGGGTTGGGCGGGGTGGAGATAAAAGATGCTCTCTGACAGGAATTTATTCCATCCCTAGAAGAAATTGGCTTCTGTTTAGCTGTAGTATTGTTTGCAGCTCTAAAATGTTGGAAACAACTTGAAGGGATCTCATGAAGAATGTGACTGAACACTCTGTGGCTCATCACTCTTGCAGTTCTATGTCGCAGGTGAGGAAAATAAGGTCGTTATAGCTCCTACTGTAAACTTGATGCAGCTTTCAGAACTCTGTATCCAGCTGGGAGGGGTCCTGGACCAAGCTTGCCAGGTCCTCCCTTTAAGAGGATCGTACCCACTTCTCCGACCTCCAGCAGCACAGGCTCCTGAAGGATCAACGCAACGTCTCTTCCTGGGAATTGTCTCTGGCTAAAGGGAGACATTTTCTAGAGTATGCTTCCTGCTCCAGCCAATGGCTGGTTAATAAACACAGTGGGCTGGGCTCTTGCTGCTAATGTGTCTAAAACTTATCTTTGCACAAACTCGAAGAAGCTTGTAAGCTCCAGGCAGTCAACTTGGATTCACTTTGATCAGGCCAGATGCCCCTCAATTAAGTACTGTTAATCAACAGCCTAAGCCTCCCCACCTTTTCTCGGTCGTGGGACTCCCCTCCCTCAATTAACAGCACCTAAGAAATTTTTTTCCCTCTAAACTTAACTTTATCTTCTCTGACAGCTTCTTGCCAGGTCCAAATGGTGCTGGAAGGTTCTACAGTGCCTGGACATCAGTGAAGCAACCAGATACCCCAGGATGTGGCCAGCACCCGAGCTTTTTCAAGTTCCCCTAAAGATGACCTATGCTCCCCAAGTCAGCAGAAAGCACTCTTGAGAATCAGGTGCCACTTGCCATCCCTAACTCACCTTTTATAATAATTGAAAGGGAGGAATGTTAGCTTTCCTGGAATTACCTAGCCAGCCCCAGGGCCCTACAGTCATGTTACTACGTAACCTATGCACATGCACTGGGTAGCTGTGTTAAGTCTCTATAAACATGGGCTAAGTCCCTTTAAAGGTGGGCCTGCCTGCCCCCCCCTTCCTCTCCTCTGCCACTCCTGTCTCCAGAGGCTGGTCTTCCCCCTGCCCTCCCTCCCTTTCCCAATCCCTTCCGCCAATAAAAGGCCCTCCTTGTGAGTCCTGTCGCATGCTGGTGTCTCTCTCCCCCACCGTTTTTAAAATTATAATGCTTGCTTCAACTTGAGTTAACTCAGAAGACCTGTCCTAGCTTTGTTGCCTGTGAGAGTAACTGAGACATGGGCTGGATTTGTCATACTTCAACTTGTTCTTCCCAACCCGACTCCCCCTTCTCTCTTCCAGGTCTTAATCCAGAAATATTCCCTCCCCTCCCACTAAATCTGCACATAATCTCTCCATCGCAGAGTCTATTTCCTGGGTAAGAAGACCAAAGGCAGTGTAATGATCTATCCTGTCCCTTTAAGAGACAAGCCACGCCCACTCCCCACACCCCCAGTCTTCAGCTTCCAGTCTGAGTCTCTTCCTTTTCTGTCTCCCTCTCAAAGAGGCAGCTTCTGCCCCCCCACGCCTCTCTGCTCTTCTCCCCTTCTCCCTTACCTCCCATAACCCATAACCCACTAAATAAATATCCAACCTCACTCTGCATGGCGTGCCTATCCATTCGGCCACCATGTTGCTCCCTGCCCAGGACCAGCCAGCCACCTTCAGAGACCTGCCATCCCTGCCTGGGTCTGGCTACTCTGGGGCCCGCCTCTTGGGGACCTGCAGCGTTTCTGCCTCTGCAGCTGCAGGGGATCTGGGGATCTGCAGCATTTTCTTTAATCCATTACAGGCAGCCCAATACTTTTCAAGAAAACAAGCCAGCCAGCAACTCATAAACCAATGGAACAAGGATATGCAGATGTATGTGCTCTAAGGGTAGACAAAGCTTTTCAAGAGTGCGGGGGAACAATAATAAGTTATTGTTAGGGAAGAAGTACAAGGGAAGTGTGCATCGCTGTGACAAAGAACTTGCAAAAAATAGCTTAAGGAAGAAAAGTTGTGTCTGAGTTTATGGTTTTAGAGGTGTGGAGGCCCAAAGATGTGAGCCTATTTCTACCCTGACCAAAGGTCAGAAAGTTGGAACTTACGTCTGTTCCTTCAAGGTTATTGTCTGTTTCTCCCTCAAGCAAAGGTCCCACCTAGATTTAGGTCCCGCTAGAGAGAGTTCTGTTCTCTCAAGGTTATTGTCAACAGGTGTGGCTAATATCCAGACCTTGTGTTTCAGGAATAGAAAAGTAGATCTGTTTCTACCTCAAACAAAAAAAGTCTAAGGATCCAACTAAGTTCCTACTCCCTTAAGGAGACAACAATGGATTCCACACAGAGAGTGGTTTTTACCTACAGAATGTTTTGGTCTAGGGTTGAAAGTTACTTGTCTTGTTCTCACAACAGAATGTTTAACTAAGAATGTAGCCCACAACCTTCAATTGGTATGTTCTTTTCCTTGTATCATGTTAATGTAGTTTTTTTTTTTTTTTTATCTTACTCCTACCTTTTGGGGTGGGGATATTTTAAGCAAATGGAAATTAGAAAGCAAGGCAATTTCAGCATTCACTGGAACTCCTGGTACTATCCTATGTTTTCTGTTTTATTATTTTCACTCATGTCTTCGCATTCTCTGCTAACTCTTCTAATCCCCATGCCCCTACTCTGATAAGTGGTATTTTTGTTGAAGTTGGTCTCCAATATAGACGTTTTGGTCTGTAGTCATCGGGATCCATTGCTATTTCCCTTTGTGAAGTGGAAACATCACAGAGAAAGGTCATGGCTGCTCACTTTCTGAGCAGCAGAGAGAAAGGGGCCAGGAATAGGATTTAGTCCTCCAGTTCATACTTCCAAGGCTCCATTGATCCACTGACAAAGTCAGAGCCTTCATGGTTGAATCACTCCCCTAATGTTCCACCTCCAATCATTACTGCAATGGGGGTCAAACCTTCAATGCATGAACTTTGGGAACGTCTTTCAGGTTGAAATTGTAACAATGGGAGAAGTTACTCAAGAGATAAGTTTGTTTGTACATACTACTGAAACTTAGCACAACTCAAATATATTTGCCTTTCTGGAACCCAAACCAAGTTAAACATAAAAGTCAAAGTATAACTCCCAAGCTACATCTTTATTCTAGATCTTGAAAAGTCGGGGCTCAAGGGCCACGTAATGCACAATGCATCCCTCCACTTGGCTGGACCTCAGAGTTTTCACACCAAAGCACCCCCAACACAGCCTAGCACCTACTCCCTCAAGGTTTTCTTCTGCATTCTCAGTGAACAAGAGCACCACCACTCAGCTGACGCTACAGATGGGAAATGTGAGAGTCATTTTTCACCTTGTTTTCCCTCGCATTGCTGCACTTCCAACCCATGCCAAAAGCCTGTTGGTTTTTACCGCCTTGTCTTTCAGGCTCCTTTCAATTCTTAGCCATTATGTTATTTTAGTTTCCTATCTACGTTTACCTTGCTTATTGTTTACAGTCTTGATTCTCTCCCCAGTCCCTGCTCTTGTTCCTCGTTAATCTATTTACATTCCAGCCCATCACTCTTTCCAAAACATTAAGTTGTTTAATCTACTACTTTTCCACAGAGATTCATAGCCTTTGGGAGATTCCAAAATTCCTAGCATGGCATGTAAGCCCCCATGAATCTGGAAGTTTGGACATGCTGTTCCTCTCATTCATATATTCCTTACTCTTGTCTACATCATACTGACTATTACCTCTTAGGTATTCTTTTAACTCTGGAATCTTCCTACATTTGTATCCTCCCCAAATTAATACCACCCAATTTATCTCTCTGTCATTTAACTTCATGGGTCCCATTAAACTTCTAGGGTCAATTAGGTGTCTCCTCTTTTCATGACCACATTAGGTCCCTTCTTCTGTGCAACCAAGTCAGCATGTGCCCATCCTACCATACCACACATGACACTGCACAGTCATTGTCTATTTGAACGTGATCCTCACTTTTGAGTTCCTTGTTGTTTTATTCTCTTACTAAGCCTTTTGTTCTCAACATCTAATATATAGGGTTGTCTGATTTAGTAGATAGAAATAAGATACCCAGCCAAATATCAATAAGTATTCATTTTTTATTACATGCATACCAAAGTATTGCCTCAAGGTATACTTGCTCAAGCAAATTATCTATTTAAGCTTAACTGGCTCACTTATATTTTGTCTTACGGTTTTTATAACATCATCTCCAGATGAGAGAGACTGCTGTACCCTCTCCTCTTCTTACTTAGGCATTGTACCACTCATCTTCAGACAGCTTGGACTGTGTCTTCAATTTCCATAATTTTCAAAAGCATTACATACCCACCAATGCATTAACAAATCTAATGAAATTAATATCCACTCCTTAAGGCATTTAATAGTTAGCCTAAGTCCAGATCTCTCTCTTGCTCCCAGGGCTTCTGAAATCATTATATATATCACAGATGCTCTTCAGAGACAAGAAGAGACCAGGAGCAGAGGTCAAAGAAAGGTGGTTACTACCCAAGGAAAGCCTTTGAATATTCAGAAGGTCTCCAAAATGTTCACTCGCACTAAGGCTGTTCTTAAAGGAGGAAGGAGTTCCTGCAAATGCAAGGGTGAATTGCCCAGGGTATGTGAATGGTCCTGAGAAGCAGGAGGCTGATTTGTGTGAGTTGATGGCCTTCTCACTAAATGACTGCCTTAAGAACATGAAGGAAGGAAGCATCTTTGGTCCCCATCCAAAGCCAGAAAAATAAAACAAAGCCGACAATGTGGTAGGGGACAGGAAGAGCCATGACATGCACAGAGAACATTGAACTGGACCTTCGTGCAGTTAATTCCGTGACTTGAATGCTCCTCTGGCAGGGTATGATCAACTAGTTGTACCCTTCTCTCCGACATAAATCTTCATCACTTTCCCAGGAGGAATGTGTTCACGGCCAAGTGCTGGTTTTCATAATGAAAGTCCTGATGATTTATTTATCCTCCTAAGATTCTCCAAACACGAGAAACTTAATTGGACTTGTCTAAACACTGTCAGTCACCCGTAGCCTTGACGACCTCCTCACTCTGTATTCAGAACATAACGGAAATTAATGACACAATAAAGATGCCAAAGTTCTGGTCTGTAGAAGTCAGAGGAAAGACAATGAAAAGTGATCACCCCACTTCATAGTTGTGCCAAATCGTAGATTAGTTTCAGGGGAGGACAAAAAGAATAGGAAAACTAGATAACTTTACTTATGACACGTATCTTCTATGTAAGTCCGCAGGACATCCTGGGACCAGACTAAGACAATTTAAATCACAAAACAATCAAAGTATTTGGTAATATTAAATTCTGAACCATTAACAATTGTTCTGTATTTGTAAATTGCTTTACCTCACACATCAAATTATCGGAAATTGCCACAGCTTGGCTGAAAATGACCTTGAATATTTCTTTTTGCCAGGAAGTCTAGACTACCCCAGAATGTGTTTCTTGATTATTTTCTGTGGGTCATAAGTTTCTCAGTACCTATATGTGATGGTTAATCTACGTTCTCAGCTGGACTGGCTTTGAGTTAGTTAGGAGATATACCCCTGGTCTGTTTATATGACTGTTTCAGAGAGGTTTAATCAAGGACAAAAGACCAACCCTGAATATGGATGACACCATCCATGAGCTAAAGTCCCAGACTGAATTAAGAGGGTAAAGAAGGAAGCCACCCGAGTGCCAGCATTCCCCACTCTATTTCTTGATCCTTTGAGATGTAAGGGGTTGTCTGTGTGTTCCCTTCAACATAAACTATGCCACAATGAACTATACTGTTAAATTGCTTGTCAAAATAAGTTCCTTTTCCTTTCAGTTGCTTCCGGCTGGATATTTGGTCATAGGACCAAGTCATAAGACCAATAACTGAGACAGAAAACTGGTATCAAAGAGGGTTTGTTGATTCTTGGTGGAGGAAATGACAAGATTCTTGTTGATTCTTGGTGGAGGAAATTACAAAGATTCTTGGTTGAGAAAATTACAAGACATCCTAAGATGCAGATTGTGGTAAATGATTATTGCTCACTGACTTTATTGAGACTTATAATATGAATTCAAAGAAGGGAGATATGGAAAAATACACCGTTCTGTGAGGAAAGGAGCACAAACACAGTGAAAACTGTGGCCAGAGCAGTCAGAGAGGGTGTTGACAACGTGGTTACAATTGTTGAAGACATTGAAATAGTAAGAGGAAAGCTTGAGGGCTGGGGAGATGGCTGAGATGTTAGGAAGACTTGATGCTCTTCCAGAGGACAAAAATTAGGTTCTTAGCACCCATGTCAGGCAGCTCAGAACCACTTGTAACTCAAACTCCAGGAAATTCAGTGGCCTTTGAAGGTACCCTACCCCCACACCCAGGCACAAACATATTAAAAACAAGGAGGAGGGGGGAAGAGGGAGGAGGAGGAAGAAATGAAGGAAGGAGAAGAAGAAAGGAATGAAGGAAGGAAGAAAAAAGAGGAAAAGAAGACGAAATCTTTCATGCAGTCCTTTTCTACTGGGACAATAGAAAATATTCCTTGAGAGAAAGACCACCTATCTTAGACTCTAGCTTGTAAAAATGTAAATTTATTTGAAAAGAAAGAGTCTGAACAGAGAATGCCATCACAGGGGTTTTCTGCTTCAATGGAAAGTGTTGTCCCAGGTTGACAGCAAACACACCCATCTGTCACCATAGTTGTGGTCCAAGGAGGCTAGGATAGATTATATCAGATAGAAGAGCTTGATGTCTTTCCCAATGTTCTATCTATTTTCAGACATTTGGCATGTAAAAATTATTAGGTAACATGTATTCAGGTTCCAGAGAGCAGGTAAGATGAGACCAATGTAGAGTTGGCTTTTCTGCATGAGCTCTTGAGCAAGCTGTGGATGAAGCTATGAAGGTAAGCCTATGTCTCATTGGGGACTCCAAGACACTGGAGATAGCAGAAAGGTCTGTTCATCAAGGAAAGCTGAAGGCACTGATTCAAGCAAGCTTAAGAAAGAAACCACATGTATCCTAGGCAACTGAACTGGATGAGTAGGACTGCCTAAGGTATTTTAGTAGATATCATCAGGTATCTCAGATGCTGGACATCACAGACCTGCAAGGTTTGGTGTTTCTTCCATTGCGTTTTTGTCCTATCTTTCCTTGCTATGTCTTTATTCTTTCCAGTTGAAATGGTACTGCTTACTCTGTACCACTGGGTTACTATATTAAGACGATGTAACTTTTAAGGTTTTGTTCCACAAGTGCTAAGAATGGATTGCATTGAATCTAAAAGAGACTTTGGACTTTGGGCTTTTGGACAATCTTAGAACTGTTAAAGATTTTGGAAACTCACAGATAAACATTTTTCATTATGATTTGACCATGAAAGCCAGGGTAGAATATATTCTTATTTAAAGTGATGTTTAGGTATCAAGTTGTTTAGGGGTGGACTTGTGAAGGTTAATCTTCACCATCTGTTAGACTGGATTTTGATTCGCCTAGAGACAATTTAGCTGAAGAAGAAATGAGGATTGTTGAGTGCTTTTCCTGACTCCCTCTGTTTTGGAACAGACATTAAATGAGGATATTTCCAGAGTTGCTCAACTTCAGCCAGAAGATCTTCTTTGAATGTTAGTAGAATCATCTCACGGACTAGGGCTCCACAATGAATAAAAGGAATAACAGGAGGAACCCAGAGTGCCTGTCTATCTCTGCTTTACAACTGCAGATACAAGGTGAGCATTGGCCTCACTCTTCTATCCCTAGGCTTTGCTGCCATGATGGGCTGTATCACTTCGATTGGACTCAAACCTTTCCTTTATATTGTTTTAGGCTGGTACTTGGTTAAATATGTTATTTAAGCCTATACCTCCAAAGGTCATGCTGTGGTCTCCTTAATCTTGTCAGTTTCCTACTCTATATTTGAATCCATGAAGAGCCCAGGAGAAAAGACTAGAGTTCCACATTTACTCTGCTGCTTCCAGGGACCTGAACCGGTTAAGCCACACTGGGCCAAGACTCAATTTCCTTATCTCTAATACAGAAATGGAAGTGGACACTTACCTTCTTTTGTTTAAAAGACATAGGAATAATGAAAGGAAATAAGAGTCATTTAAAACTAAATAATTATAGCCACGTGCCTCACCATAATAGCTCGATCCAAACTAGCAGTCTAGAAAGACCATATAGTGGAAGTGAGCAATTCTGATGACCTAATAACGAGGAACTGCTGTACCATCAGCACGACATAATACTCAGGTATTTGTGTGATGCTGGCTACTGCTCTCTATATAAGCTTAACACGTACAATTAAGTGTAGGGCATAATCCTTGATAATGAAGATGACTATGTTCCAAGCCTCAATATTTACCATTCTTCACCTTCCACCACTTCTGCAGTTGGTATTCATTCACTTACAAGATGCGTGCCAGGACAGCATCAGCCTCACACTCTCAAGTCTACTGTATCTCAATTGCATCAAGAGGACACGGGGTAGAGTTGACTTATACCATCTAGGCTCGTGTAAACACACTCTGGGATGGTGACACAATGATAACCCTTAGCAATGAACTTTTCAGAAACTGTCTTCAAAATTAGACAACACATGACGGGATTCGGGAGGTACTGCCGGGATGATCTGTGTTAGCTAAGGTTGCTTCTAATTATGACCTTCAGAAAGTCTTTATCTCCGTCTTATCATAATTTAGCTGAAGAAGAAATGAGGATCATTAGCTCCATTCCCCACCTCCTTGTTTTGGAACGGACATTAAATGGAAAGTACTGTAGATTCCAGATGTCACTGTGGCAATGCCACCTATTACAGCAACAGGAAAGCTCGCTAGTAATCGGAAATAACTTTCCTCCCAGGGAAGCATAGATCTTTCTCTCACAGAAATAATAACCGCCTTCCGAGCTCTCTGTCTGACAACTTGACTGCCTAGAAAAGCTCGGCTCAACCCTCCTGCTGTCCTACCACAAGCATCTCTCTCTAGCCTCTTCACTACCTCATGCCCTACTGTATAACTTAAAGCTTAGTTTCTGTGCGTCTGTTCTGCAAGAAAGCCTTCTCTTCACCTGTCTTCTCCTCCAGATCTCAGCTCTCCATGAGCTGAGTCAGTTAAACAGACTGATGTATTTTATGATATAAGGGTTTGTTCCTTGAAGTTAAGGCAGATGATATAATAGTATTAATGTCACACATCCAGATCAAAAAAAACTCCAACTTAGCAGTTGTTATAGTAAATCTGTGTTATATTTTTTAAAGCTTTTTCCCTCTTTTTTTAAAAAAGAAGTCCTAATTTGATTTTTGATGTCCTCTTCTATAAAGTGTGTTCTCTAGAGGGAGAAATGAGTTGTAACTTTCATAAGCATGCAGAGATCATGGAAATAGCAAAAGGCTCTGGGAAGATTGTTCGATTTAACTTCCCAAGATTCTAGTATATCTAGAAGGCAAATTTTCATTCAAAGTCAAACTCTAGATGCAAGGGAGTCTGAATTAGGATTTTGAGTTTTTCAGTTATGTTATTCAATTCCCTTGTCATCTCATCAACTTGGTACAACACCCTCTATCCTGAGCCCCCTTTCCTGTGTGTTGGAGATCAACAAATCTCCTGATTTTCTGTCTTTATTGACCCCCTTTTCTCAATATCTTCTTTTGTCCTTCTTTCTCTGATTTTCTCTAAATGATGATGTTCTTTGTATTTTTGCTCCTTGTATACTTTATTTCTCTGCCTGTGTGCTTTTCCTACATAATTTCACTTGTCTCCATGTCTCCAGTTACCATCCAATGACTAATATACATTGCTTCTCTTCTTCTATGTCTTGGCTAAGATTGTTTTGCTCTTTTGTGTTTTATAATATGCATAACCACACCCCACACATCTAAAACTGTGTCACAAAGATAAAGAGAGTTCAACACTTTCTGTGATAAATCCACTCTATTTTCTATCAATATATATATTTTCTATATGATTGAACAACTGCCCGTCCATCCTGCAGACTAAGACTTTGATATCAAGTGGTAAAAGTCTGTGTTTTACCTCATAACTAGCTCCCAAGAGGCAGGAAGCAGAAGCTCCCTGGTTAGTTAAGCGCTATGCCTGTAACTGATAAGTTATCACTTCTGTAAAATTATATTGCTCAAACTAAAGACAAGGCTCACCTAGATTCAATATTTTGCTAAAATCGACTGTGTCTTGATGGAAGAGTAGTAAGTTCATATTGTGAAAGAGGATATGGAATGGGACAGATTATGAACATTTTTGGAAAAAAACAAAATCTGCAATGTTAGCAACATCAGACATCAAATTCAGACTCTAACAATTCCAGGGCGGGCAAAGTTCTTAATGATGAAAAGGTACTGCTTTATACATTCAGAAGAAGGTGTCCTTCCCTTTTGGAAAATAGCTAAACAAAGGGACATTGGTGCTTCTCCGTCATTAGCTACATGTTCACTCACTCACTATTTACAGCTTTCCAGTAAATCAAACAATCCAGGGTGCTGTTTGCATGCATATACCAGTAAGCCACAGTCTTGGGTGTCCACAGTCTGTACTTCCACTTTCTTTTTGGATCGTGGAATCAGGACTGGTTGTCATGAACGGTAGAGAATGATTGACTTCTGACCATAAAGACTGGCCGACTGGAGCTCTTGAGGTCTGCACGGTTTAAAACTTGACCCAGAGTTTATCGTTCTGTAAAGTATTTAGCTCCTTGGTGCAGCATGTATACAAAGAAGATCGTAAATTTTAAATATTTACGGCTGACAGCTATGCTGCATGATTTCACAGTGCTTGACACACAACCACTTACAGGAAGAAAAGTCTTGAATTTAGTATTCAGGCCAATTAATTTCACAGCCTGTTTTAAGGTCAAACTCTGGCTATGTGACCAACAGTTGGTAGGACAATGGCCCAGGCAATCATTTGGATCACTGTGCAATTGAATTCCCTCATCAAATCAACTGAAACAATAGCAACCAAATCAGATTGATGCTGCAGTGATTTAATCGCTTGTTTCACAACCAAATCTTGCTAATCAAATTAATTTAATTCTATATCCTTAGGTATGGGACAAAGGCACAACCTTCCCAGTGACCTGCTATTTCCTCTTACATAGCATGACATGATGTCAACATTTGAAAGCATTGTCCCTAGGGCGTATTGGATGCTGCGCATCTCACACTGGGGAAACCGTATAGACAGTATACAATGCCCCAGGTCAATGTGGCCTGTCACTCAGGACTGCAAATGGAGATTTCTAGTTCATTTCCCAGCTGCCCTGACCCAAATAATCACACAGAAACTATATTAATTACAACACTGTTTGGCCAATGACTCTAGCATATTCCTAGGCTACATGGCTTCTCTCTGACTCTGCCTCCTTCTCCCAGCATTCAGTTTAGTTTTTCCTGCCTATTTAAGTTCTGCCCTGCTCTAGGTCCAAAGCAGTTTCTTTATTCATTAATGATAATCACAGCATACAGAGGGGAAATTCCACATCACCCATTTCTATCAATCTGTGTGTTGCTACAAGGCTGTGGCCTACCAGTAAGGTTCCTAAGGTACTGGCGTATCCTTCTCCTTTGGCAGCTACATGGCATCTGCCTACTCTCTCTCTGTTCAGATTTCCTCCCTGACTTTACTCTGCTAAGGCATTGGCCAAAATAACTTCTTTATTAATCGATGGCAATAAAATATATTTATAGCATACAGAGGGGAATCCCACATCACAGGACTGCTATTAAATCTACCCAAACACATGGAAAATACACGTATATCATGCCCATAAGCTAAAACATACCATGGATTGTGTGTGCTTTGGTAAGAAAACCTTCCCAATCTAAAGCCCTTTTCTGATGTATGCTATATGCTTGTCAGGGTCATCTGGGAACTGTATCCAAGCTGTCTGCATCCCAAGGTCCAGATTTATGAAAGTCTCTGGGGTTTGTTCTATTACTTCAGAGGAGTAGGCTATGGACCAGATCTCAGTATGTCCTTCTGGAAGCGGCATCTGCCATTTCCATACACCTTTTATTGGTCAAAGTATGCCATAGAAAGCCACTTGTCTTCAAGGAAAGGTGCCCTAGGAGGTGCTCAGAGTAATGGAAGTACTTGGTGATGAGTGTCAAATGGTAATCATAAAGAAGGGTACAATACCCATAATCTTTCGCTTGAAAAGTAAGTCTCCTTTGCAACCCACATGCAGCCACTATGTTGTTAGCTGTAGAGAAGAATCAGGAAGCAAAGCTCACTCGCTTGTTGCAGTTTTTATCTCTGGATTTATAAATTCCAATTCAGTTACTTTATCTGTCACCATCAGCCCATGGGGATTTCTATTGCATGGGTTTATCAGCTAGAATTCCTCCTTTGTCCCTCTTGCTTATCACAGTCCATTGTGTGAGAAACTGAAGCCACCAGAGAACCCACTGGCATAAAAGGTCTTTAGGTCTTCCACAATCAGTTTACAATTGTTTCACATATTACCAGGAAAAATAAAGTTTAATGGCTCTCAAGTATCAAAAATTTGCAAGACATTTACTTTTTAACACTTACTGTTCATTTTAAAATACCTCAAGCATACAGACAAAAATCTGCTCTTGTATAGTAACCATCTACCACCTTCTCAACTTATTTTTATAGAAACCATGGCTGAAGTTAAGTTTTGTATGCATACTATGCATATCCAAATATTTAATTCGTGTATATCATTATACTAGAGATATAATCAAGTTGAAGAATAAAACACCTGAAACAGTGGGAACAGAAATGGAGGGGTATGCTAGAAAGTAGATGGGTTGTGAGTTCCAACATCCATAGCCAGGCAATTTTAAATAGAGTGTCTGGTGATAATCCGGCAAAGACATCAAACTAGTTTAAACAACAGTTTCTAAATTTTGGTGGAATCCTCAATAACACTGATTCTAGCCCAACATATTTCTCTTATGTTCTGAAAAACCCGAGCCTTACTTAAATGAATCCATAATTATTCTCTTCATTCATTTACATTCATAAGCAGTTTAGTGGAGTGGTTAAAAAACATCAGGTCTGTGCTTCTCACTGTGGGAAAATACCGTAGGCACTATGCAAAGTCCCAGCAAATGTGGCACATCTTGTCCTTCAGGAGTGTGGACTGTAGGGTATATGTGCGCGCGCGCGCGCGCTTGTGTGTGTGTGTGTGTGCAACTGAAACAGGCTCTTATTACATAACCTAGGCTGGACTTGAGCTAACTATTGTAGCTCAGAATATCCTGGAATCCACCACATAAACCAAACTAGCCTCAAACTCTGGATTCTCCTGCCACAGCCTCCTGAGGGCTGTGGTTAGAGGCACATACCACCACAGCTGTTAAGACTATGGATTCTGACTCCAGCGCACCTGGGGGTGAAGCCTGGCTATGTTAGGTGGTCTTTGATCTTTCTCAATTTCCCTTTCTATAACATGAGGAAAACAGGACCCACCTCATATGACTGTTGTGAGGCTAAAGGAGATAGTAGATGTAAGTAGTAGATAAATGTTAAATTTTCATATCTACCTCCCTCCTCTGACGAACATAGACACTGAGTAAGTGCCCTGTGGCAAGGATTGCCCCAGATAACATTAAAAGATGAGTATAGCATAGTCACTTAACCTGTGGAGTTTGGAGACCAGAGTGAGGAGGCAGACAGAACATCAGTGAGTTGGGAAACAATTCGCTGTAATTTGTCTGTACATTCTGTAAAGAAATTCAGGTAGATAATAGCCTTTTCTCTCCATAGCCTCAGAGACTGGTACAGAGTCTGTGTTCAACATGCATTTGGCAAAACCTTTCAGGAATTAACCAATAAACATACAACTTGCCTATTGAACATCTTATACCAAGGCAGATAACATGGGATGTGTGGGGGAAGGCACTTGGGAATTCCTGAGGCACATGTAGTTCTGAGGAGTTCAGTTTTACTGGGCATTTCTGCTTCCCAGACTGCTTCTACAGAATATTCTGGGAAGGCACTGGTCGGTTTTAGCATAGTTGATTTATCTAAAAGAAATTCTCCAGATGGAGTTATGAAAAAAGAGAATGGACACTTCTGATATACTTTCCTTTTTCCTATATGTAATAATATTTAAGATATATAAAAGAAGGCAATTCATGAGCAGATCAGAATTCATGTTTATTCTTCTGTTCAGTATTGGTGTTTATGGATGTCATAGGACAGGAATGTGACTTCGGGCATCTTGGCTGTATAGTATTCAGTAGGCACTATCATGTGACAAAAATGTTTCCTGGGGAGATGCAACACACACATCTCTTCACTCCAGATAAAGAACCCATGACAGACCAAAGTATGGATACCACCAGAGTCCAACTTGGTGAGCCAATCAATGAGTTTTATCGGTGCTACTTACAGGATGGGTGAGGGTTATTTACAGGAGCAGAAATGACGCAAAGAGAGCTACAACACCCAAGCCCACCCCGGCACGGATGACCGCACTCAAAGCTGGCAACCTGGAGCACACTGCACAGCCTCTAGGCAGAGCAGCAGGTTAGCCAATGTCCTCTCTGGGTGCCTCAATTGTTTTAAGCCTCTTCAGACAGCTCGGCTGGTTTCTCCCTCTTTCAGGCAGTTGCTCTGGTCTCAGTGTGTCCTTCACAGCTTTTCTCCTCTGAGAATCTCCTTGCAGTCCATCATCACTTTTGTCTGAGGGGAGTTTTACTGTTTTACTGTTGACTTTGTCAGGGAGGGGCTCGTGGGTCTGGCCAGTTTCAAGGACTTCCTGAAGCTATTTTGAATTGTTTACCTTCCAGCTTAAGGAGCGTCCTTGTCCCTGCAGGATAGAATGTTACAATCTCACAAGAAAGAGTTACACAGCAGCACAGATGTAGACATTTGACACATTGGGCTATTTGGTTATTGTCAACACTTAACATAGATAACTAAGATTTAGAACCTCTATTGTAGTGTTGTAGATTCTAGTGTTGTTCTCTGAAAATTCTGGGCTCCCCAGTTTTGTTCTGTTTTTCTCCCTCTCAGCTCTTGTCTTTTTCCATATATTGCTCTGTTTCCCTTTCTCACGTTCTCTTCATTTCTTTCTGCTTGCTTTCCCTTCGCCCTTGCCTCCCATTCCATCCCCCCCCCTTTCTTCCCTCCTCCAGTGCTTTCCCTGTCCTACTCGGCAGAAATCTACACACAGAGCTTTTGCTCTGCCTCCAATTGTGCTATGGCTTAGTCACAGGGTTTCCCTGAGGTGTATCTCCTAACACGTCAACTGTTTAGGCTTCCAGATCTGGAGATAGGGGAACTGAGAAAAATATAATCAACTACGAGCTTCCAGACAAGCCCTTGACAACTTGCAGGGGGTGGAGGTGGGGCTCTCTTGAAGAGGACACAGCTAACAGCACGAAGCAGTATAGCAGGGGCTCTTAAAATTCAAACCAGCAGCCTGAACTGCAGTGCAGAGTAAAAGACAATAGGGGAAACTTCATTGAAACTTGGCAGTTTAAAAACACTGGATCTGGGAAGAGGCGTTGATAGCTAAACTAAGAATCAGAGAGTGGGTTCAAGACTTCCTGTGGGATCCTAGGCTTGGCCTGCCTTCCCACTCTGTGGACTCTGTGCCAGCAAACACATCTCCTTTTCATTTGTCAGCATTCTGTTTCTTGTTAGAGACTGGGATTCCCGGCAGTGGGAGAGACCATCCCTGCTTGATATGCAGGACAGCCCCTGCATAATCTCTGCAGGCTCCTAGCCTCGCACTGCTGGGAGACGCACTCCGGGTTGTCTAGGCTACCAGAGAGGTGGATGAGTGAGCTGCAGGGGTAGGTGATACCTAGACCAAGCCTTTGCCTCACTCAGGGAGGATCATCCTGCACAGCCACCACATTCTTTGTCCTGAACCACTTCCCTGCTTCCCAACCTTGCCTGAGATACCTCTTCCTCTGTGCACCATCAAAGGATTAAACTAGAGCTCTTTTCCTTTTACGGGAAGGACCCTAGGGTAACTGACCAGCAGGGAACTTGAAGCAATAGGTGTTCAGTCTTTTGTTAGGGTGGCCGTGGTTCGAGGACGTGGGTAAGAGAACGCTGACTGAGTTGTATGTTTAACATCGTGCGTGCCACACTTTATAAGCTGCTCTTTAGGACGTGAGAAAGGCTTTCAGCAGGTATGGAGTCAAATCCTGGTAGCAGTGTATGGCCTCTTAAGACAGAATTGGATGTAGTATCTGATACGTAGGTGTTTGTATGACTAAAAGGAGGCACAGCTGGTAAGGGGTTGGTGTAGCTCAGTAATAGATTGCAAGGGCCACTATTCTTATTTGAGAAAAGCACCCACACAGAGAGTAATGAATATAACTTCATTGATTGAAAATCCCTCTCAGCACATGGAAGCATGTGGAGACCATTCTTCAAGGCCTGAACTCAAAGCTGTGACTAATGCTGGGGATTTCGGGCTGGAAGACAGGGGTAGCAGAAGGCAAAGAGTGGGCACGGGGTTGGTCGGTGATGTTTAAATCACACCAGCCACGCCAACCCAGGCACCTGGCCTTGGCTTGCAGGTTGGCCTCCTTTGTGTTTCACACTCATTCCAGCCACGTTCCTTGAGTCTTGATGGCAAATTTGTGATGGATTCATTTTCAGCAAATAAACTCTATTTGTGTGAAAATGTAAACTCTTCGTCTTTCTGCTCTAACATCAACGCTAAGAAACTCAACGATGACTAATGACATTATCTCAGCTTGGTGGTGAAAAATTAGAGCCTTCCCAATTCCTTTCCCCCATCCTTAAAGCCTGTTTGACTATGCTGTTTTGATGACCCTCCTGGGAATGATTGGGCCCCTGACACTTATCACTTGACCTCTCTGCTTTGCATGTAACTAGCTGGAAACTCAGAATCTCAGTGGGGTCTTAAAGAATAATTGAGACTTCACGTTTTATAAAGCAGGAAGAGAAATAATGTGTGCAGAGTTTGTCCATCTCCCAGAAGTATTTATTCAGCAACTGTGTGCCAGGACTTGTGGTAGACCCTAGATTACATAACCCGGCATGGAAAATTTCTTCCGACTCTCTTAGAAGTCTCCCAAGTGAGACAGCTGCTCTTGAATTAGCACTGCCTGATACGCACAATTTCAATGAGCAACTGGGTAGAACAGTGATCTGGCAGGCACAAGGCCAGCGGTGCTGAGTTAGAGAATCATGGGGCAGGTAGGTGCCTTGAATGCCGCTTTTGCAATCCATACGGGGCAAGACTCTGAGGCTTAGAGCCGATACTAGGTGAAGGAGTTGTTTCTCGCTACTCACTGTCTTCCACCCTGCAGAGCAGCTCTGAGGGACAGAACCTCTGGCTCCTGACTTTTCAATCTATTGGCTATGCTTCAGAGTCCTTCTGCTCTGAATTTCACCACTTAAGAGTGCTCCAAAGACCAATGGAGCACACAAATGGACTGATCCTAGTCTCGGAAGCCCATAAACCTGGGACATATTCTTTTTTATAGGGGCACTAAGCTACGTCTTATCAACCCACATGGAAAGGGTCTACAAGGATCAGGTAAAAGCCCAAAGGAGTATTGAGGGCTACAGCAATTGGAGAGGGGACATCTACAAAGGGACAGTAACTACTTTGGTCCGTAGTTTCCCATGAGGCACTAGGGAGCCAGTATTACCACATCTTCAGCTATTCGAGGTAATCCATATAATAGGATTTTGGAAAGGTTTTGCTTTTTATTTTTGTGTATGTGTGGGTGTGTGTGCCTTAGTGAGTTTATGTGCACTGTGTACACGTAGGACAGAGGGTCTTAGATCCCCTGGAGCTGGAGGGACAAGTAGTTGTAAGCCATTTGACGTGGGGGCTAGGAATAAAACTTGATCCTCTGTAGGAACAGCAAGTGCTCTTAACTTCTGAGTCATCTCTCCAGTTCCATAATGCTTGTGTGTGTGTGGTTGTTGTTTAAAGAAGATAATGTGCCTACTTTCTTAATCATTCTGTAGGTCAAATCATCATTATCACCACTGTCACCTCATTGTCTTTAATTACTATTATATTGATAAGGGGTCTCATATGTTGCTGACTGGTTTTGATCTCTCTAAGTAGCTGAGAATTGTTGACTAAGCCTTCTGTCCTGCCCCGTTCCTGCAGTCGTTAAGTCCCAAAGAAATCACACAGAGGTCTACATTAATTGTAAACTGCTTGGCCTAGTATCTCGGGCTTCTTTTTAACTCTTATAACTTATATTAGCCCATAATTCTTGTCTGTGTTAGCCACGTGGCTTGGTACCTTTTTCGGCGAGGCAGTCACATCTTGCGATGTTGCTTCCTCTGTGGCTGGGTCACGACTGAGGACTGAAACTTCTCTCTTCCCAGAATTCTCTACTTCCTGACTGGTCACCCCGCCTATACTTCCTGCCTGGCTACTAGCCAATCAGCGTTTTAATACCATTGTCCACAGCAGAGGATGACCTTGGATTCCTGATTCTGTTTCCTCCACTTTCCCAGTACGAGTACTGTTGACATATATCTGTCTCTATGACTATATGTGGAAGTATATTTAGTCTATGTGGTTCTGAGAATTGTACTCAGGGTCATATAATGGTGGGAAAACACTCTACCAACTGAGCTATATCCCATGACTATGTACATCAGATTAATAAAACGCATTGGTGAGACCCGAGATTACTTAATTTCTCCTCTAACCATTACCCAGAAGAGTGGCCCAGACATATTGTCTTAGTCTGTTGTAGGAACCACAGACTGGTGAGCTCTTAAACATCAGGCGCTTATTTCTCCGAGTTTGCAGGACTAGGAGTCTGAGACCAGGAGACAGCTCAGCCAGGTTCCTATTAAATGCCTTCTAGTTACAGACTCACTTCTCTTCGCCTCCTCGCAAGGTAGAAGAGTGGCAGTGAACGCTTACAGGGACACTTCATTTGTGCCAGCCTCTCCCTCAGCATCATCCCAGTCCCGGCTTTCTGATGTAATAACATTTGGGGATAAGGAGTCTGCATATGACTTTTGGAAAGTCACAAACATTTATTCCATAAGAGATTATTTCAAATTAAAATAAAGTGACAGAATGAGGAGGGATTGAAAGTTATTTGGATATGGAATCCCCTTGTACCTTAATTTGTGGCCTAGGAAACACAGCGCCAATATAGCAAAAGGTGTTTTGTTCAAGATACAGAATTCCAGCTTCAGACACTCACTTCTACCCTTGGAAAGGCCATGTAAACGATATGAACTTTGTTTCTTTCCTTGGCATCATGTGCTGTCTCGGGGACTTATTCAATCAAAAGAATGTCATTGTGTCATTCCATACGCTCATTCATTCATTCATATTTTTATTTAAAAACAGCTGTGTGGTGAACATCAAGCTAAGCACTTGAAATATGTAATGCAAGGCACTTAAGTATAAACACAGACCTGGCCTCAAAGCTCCTAGGTTGGAGGGAAGGAAAACCAAGGTAGACAGAAAAGCAGGAACAATGTAGAATCATGAAAACTCTGAAAAATTGGCGAACGTGGTAGCCACTCATAGTCTGGCCTCTGGCTGGCCACATATTCCTCCTGGCTTGCTAGGCTCTTGCTATGTCGGGCTCTAAGCTGCTTCCTGAACATGCCAGTCAACTTATGTTCCATCTTGATGTCTTTGTGTTCACTGTTCTCTCTGCCTAGAAGGATTTTTTTCCAGGATGTCTGGAAGCCTACCCACCCACATTGTCCTTCGATTAAACTCGCAGCTCCAAGATTTCCCCAGTCTTTACCATCACTCGGCTTTATTACTTTTGGTAGCACTTGCTGGCATGTGACACTAGTGTAAGTCTTTCTGTTGCTCTCTGCAGTGCTGGAGATTGAACCTAAGCCTTTGGGTGTGTTAGGCAAGCGCTGCCCTACTGCGACACGCAACCCCACCCCTGTCTATCTTTCCCATAGGAATTTAAGTTTCATGAGAAACCGGACTTTGGTTTGTTTAGTTCATGGCTGTATTTCCAGTTCATAGAGCAGAACCAGTATGTTGGTTGTTAAGCATCAAACGTTTGACTTGAGAAACACAAGGAGGAAACCATGTAGGCTTCTTGCCAGAGATGTTTAGGAGAATGAATAGTGCTTTAGTGTTTTCTGCAGATATTGCTTGTAATGAGTCCTGGAGAATGTAATAGCTTGGAGAGAGTCAAGTGTGGTAGCATGTGGAAACACATGTAGGAGGAAGATGTGACTGGCCCTGGAGAACCTAAGGAGGGAGAGGGTGGGACTCTATCCTACCAACAAAGCAATACAAAGGTTTCAGAATGTTTCAATATGTAAAGATGTGTTATATTTGTTTATGCTTTTTTTTTAGTTTATGCTGTGGAATATTACTTTAACTGTGTAAAGGTGTGTTACATTTGTTTCTGCTGCCTTTGTTAATGATGTGAAGATGTGTTACGTTGTTTCTTCTGCCTTTGTTAACAATGTAAAGATGTGTTATAATTGTTTGTGTTGCATTTGTTTAATTACATACAGCTTGTTTCACCTTGCCTACCTAAGGCACCTGATTGGTTGAATAAAAAGCTGAACAGCCCACAGTTAGGCAGAAGAGGGGAGGCAGGGCTGGTGGGCAGAGACAATAAATGGGAGGAGGACCTAGAGAAGAAGAAAGAGAAGGAAAAGAAGATGAGGAAGATTGAGAGGGAAATGCCCAGGGTCAGAGGCCAGGCAGCCACTAGGTGGAGTAAGACATACAGAAGGACAAATGGAAAGAAAGGTTAAAAAAAAAAAGGCAAAACATAGGAGAAGAGAAACAGGTTAATTTAAGTTAAAGGAAAAAAGCTAACTAGAAACAAGCACAAGCTAAGGCCAAGCATTCATAACTAATAGTAAGTCTCTGTGTTCCTATTTGGGAGCTGGTTGGTGGCCCAAAAGAAAAAGCTTAGTACATACAAGTGGTATAGTCATTTAGAAATTAGCTTGGCAATTTCTTACAAAGTTAAATACACACTTACCAGACAACTCATAGATACTTCTAGTATTTACTCAAGTGAAATGAAATCTTACACTCACACCAAAAACTCTGTGTGACTATTTATGATAGCTTTATCATAACCACTAGAAAGAATCATTTAATATATTTAATATTTTTATATGGAGGTGATTATATGACTATATTTGTCAAAATAGGCATAAGCATACATTCAAGTGATTTTTTTCTAAACGAATATTACTCTTTAATTAAAGCAATTCTGGGCAATCATAATTGGAGAGTTTTCAATGGTGGGGATCACACTGTCAGATTGTTTCCACAGTGTCACCCTGGCTCGGGTGTAGAGGAACAAGAACCAGCGAGGACCTCACACATTAGAGAGAGGGCTGAAACATCGAGGGTGCTGGTCCGAGCGAGCATAGAATAGTCAAGCGTTTGAGAAATACTTCGGAAGTGGAATTACCGGGGCCTGGAAGCCGAGTAGATATGGGACATGAGAATGAAGGTGTCAGAACGAGGTCAAGGGGTTTGGCTTAGGGGCCGCTGCATGGATGGTGGTACCACTCCTTTTTCTCTCCACAGAATAGGCCAGAAGGCAGGCTTTAAGGAACTCTGGTAATGATTACATGACAGGGCAGTGGGTTGGAACAGGGTGGGGGTGTGCCTAAATGTTTTCATCTACTCAGCTGTTTTGTTTTGTTTAGCTGGTTTAGTGAGTCTCTGAATGTCAAGGTGCGTCTTTGGAGCCATGACCCAAAACACCACATGTTTTACATGTTGACATGAAGACCTCTTGTCTGGTAGTAGCATAACACTTTGACCTCTAAACATGGAGTTTTCTGTTTAGCTGACCAGGACGCAGTGACCAGTTTATGTATGGACAGCCATAACATTGAGGTAGTTATTTAGTGTAATGATGAATCATTATCCATGCCTACCATCAGTGTGTGTGTGTGTGTGTGTGTGTGTGTGTGTGTGTGTGTGCGCGCGTGTGTGTGCATGGAAATGTGGAAGCTGGAGGACAACCTCAAATGCCATTCATAAGATGCCATCCACCATTTTTTTATTTTATTATCTGTTTGGTACAGGGCTTCTCCATGGCATGGTCTGGAGCTCAATGAGGAGGCTGGGCAGGATGGTCAGCAAGCTCTGGAGATCCACCTGTGTCTACCCCCCCCCCACACAAGTGCATGCCACCACACCCAAATTTATTTTTTTTAACTGTACTTCTAGGCATCAGCTTCGGAAGGCAGACACTTGACCAGCTAAGCTATCTTCCCAGTCTCCTGTCATCATCAATTTTAAAAGAATGGTAGAAATTAAGAAAAAAAATAATTTCAAAGAAATTTCATATCGAATCCCGAGCAAAGAGAGCCGTCTCCTTACCCAATGCCATCAGCACCTGCTCTGGAATTTGGCCTGTCTGATTTGGATGATGCAGAGGGGTGTAATGAGCTCCGACACACCCCTGGGTCCCTTCAGCTCCTTTCATTCTCCGGCCTGGATAAAGCTTGATTCTGCATCTCTGGCCAAAACCACCTTCCACTATTTTCATGTGGCCCCAGATTCTTGTGGTCTGGCCTGGCAAGGAGAAAGCCAAACTGAGTGAATGCAGTTCATGGCCTCGAGATTGCAGGTTTCTTTCACAACATTGTAAATTCCCAACTAATGTCACAGTATTGATCCCAAAACGATTCTTGTGAAGTTAATTGGAAACTCTAGCCTATACTTATGAAACAAAGAAATAGCCTAGACAAATCAGCCAGGCTTTTAAATGCAGACATGGCAAAGGACTGGTTTTTTGACCTTGCCTCGGAGGTTTTTTGCAACGTTGAGTTTTTGAATGTCAGATTCAATGAAATTGCTTTGTAATGGTTACCTCTTCCTGGGTGAGACTGCTGGATGCTTTTAAATTTTTTATGATGGTTTTCCTGTCTTTTCTGTAATAAATATGTATTACTTTTATAG
The DNA here is from genome assembly GCA_004026605.1 of Ondatra zibethicus. Classification (NCBI taxonomy): domain Eukaryota; kingdom Metazoa; phylum Chordata; class Mammalia; order Rodentia; family Cricetidae; genus Ondatra; species Ondatra zibethicus. Next base: position 61,971 of record PVIU01006223.1, on the reverse strand, counting down.
TTAGGAAGAAGATGAAATAAGACATTAAAACTGGTATATATTCCATGTGCCCCTTTTCAAAGAAGCATTTGAGTCTGTCCATCCCTCCAAATGTTGCCAGCAGTCATGCCTGGCTGAGAAAATGAATGATTTTTCCTTCCATTCCTCATGCTTTTTGTGTCTCCCCAGTCTTCGATGATGAACACACATTACTTTTGTAACAAACAAGCAAATAAATAAATAAACCTTTAAAAAATGGCACAGACCATTCCTGCCTTGTGGTACTCTCTGGTGGTGAGGAAGGAGAGCTGCCGTTCAGACATGGCCTTGATAGTTACTGGCTCTGAGACTATATGAAAATCTCATCCCCAGCAATCACATATTGCCATGTCTTTTAGCAGGATGGTGGAAGTGGGACCTGCCCATGACTGGCTTCAGCCATTGGGTGGCCGGGACAAATCAAGGGATGGAAGATGCCAAGCAAGTTCAGCACCAACCTTCCTGCTCTGCAAAGGTACTGCAGAATGTTGTAGAGGGAACGCGCTGCAACTGAAAGGCACACTATTTTCATTTTGAGGGAAAGACTAAATCACAGTGATTAAAGCAATCTCCTAGGCTTTGGCACTTGTGCTGACTGATGTCATGTGAGAGCGGAAGGAGAGCAGGCTTGTCCTTCCAAGGCCGGGAATCCTGCCACAGTGCTGGCTCAAAGGGCATGTCTCTGGGAGGGCTGCAGCGCTCTGGGGGTGCAGAAGGCCGGTCAGTTCCAGTCCTGGAAAGGGCTGCTTCCCTTGTCTGGGCAGCGGCCTAGTCTGATGAGGAATTCTGGGAAGGCTCCAGTCGGCTGCCCTCCTAGCCTTGGTAGTAACCAGACCTCTATACCAAGTCCTCTACAGAGACGAACATCAGACCCTGGGACTGCACACTGACAGAAAATCTATGGCGCAGGAAGTTGGCTCCATCCGTGAGCCGAAGCCATTGTTCTCTGCCAGTTAGGAGTCATGTAATTATCAGTGTTCAGTCATATAGTTTTATAGCTCTGATGATTCACACGAACTCTGAGGGAAAAAAGAAACGGCACAGAGGGAATGGCTTCAGCATAGACCTCTCTGCCATACATCAAAGAAAGGGAGAGATTTATATGACTTTGAATTTGAAGTCTCACTGGCATTTAAAAATATATTTCCACGGTACTGCTCTCCCTTCCCCTGCCTGGGGGTGGAAATGGAAATCATTTAGTGTGGGAATCCAGCTTAATTCGTTGTAAGTTTCTTGTGGCTAAGCACTATTGGAGGCTGCTTCTTAATGATTATGTTCAGATTGCATTTCAGATTGGTAAGACTTCTGCATCATTAAATTACCAGGACATTGGTAAGGCAAAGGGTTCTGGGATTGGTTTTCTATGTGGCACCTGACTTATTTTTTTATAAGCCTAAACATGAGAAAAACACATTTTCCCACTTCTAAAACAATTTAGGAATTGCTTTTAATTGTCAGGGGAAAGTAACACAAGTTAAATTTATGAAAATAAAACACAAATGTCAGGAGAGATCCAGGAAACTGGGTGTCTCTCAGTATGTCTAAGCAGGGTTGCACTTAAGTGTGCTTGGGTAGGTAGCTGCCTCTGGTGTCTGTCACAGAATATCCCACAGATTGAGTCCTGCTTCAGGCACGAGTCCTAAAGTTGAGGTCCACCGATTTCCAACCAGATACATACTCCGTTAAGAGGACAGAAATCAGTTTGCACTCCCACCAGCAATGCAGAAGTGTTCCCTTTACCCCACAACTCTCCAGCATTAAGTTGTCATCATTGTTTTTGATCTTGGCCATTCTTACACGTGTAAGATGGAATCTCAGAATTGTTTTGAGTTGCATTTCTCTGATGGCTAAGGATGTTGAGCATTTTCTTAAGTGTCTTTCAGCCACTTTAGATTCCTCTGCTGAGAGTTCTCTGTTTAGGTCTGTACCCCATTTTTTATTGGATTATTTGATGACCAATTTCCTGAGTTTTTTTTTTGTTGTTGTTGTTGGTTTTTTTTTGTATATTTTGGAGATCAGTCCTCTCTCTGATGTGGGGTTGGCGAAGATCTTTTTCCATTTTGTAGGCTGCCGTGTTGTCTAATAAAGCATAGAAAACCAGCCTACAATTCACAATCCCAGAGAACCTAGACAACAATGAGGACCTAAAAGAGTCATACATGGATCTAATCTACATGGGAAGTAGAAAAAGATAAGATCTCCTGAGTAAATTGGGAGCATGGGGACCATGGGAGAGGGCTGAAGAGGAGGGGGGAGGCAAGGAGGGGAGCAGAGAAAAATGTAGAGCTCAATAAATATCAATAAAAAAGGAGGACAGAAACACTTTTGAGCCCCATATAGAACCTTCCTCCTTCACCTGTCATAAAGATGATCACGCTGATGGAAGCTTCTGAGAAGGCTACTTTGCACACACTTTTTCATTCTGCTGTTTGACTCAAATCTCATGCATGACAGGGGAAGAGAAGGGGAAGAGTGTGAGGTGTTGAGCAGAGGAAAGAATAAATCCAATTCTTGCTGGTCTATCCCTAAACTAGTCACTTGTATAACTTCAGAATCCCAATATTGCCAAGGGGCCAGGGAATTCTTAGCACAATTCAATAAACATTCCCCAGTTTGGGGAAGGTACAGTGCTTGCAAAAATTCAATGGGAGAAAGGTTGACGGAGCTACCCACTGGTAGGGCTCGGAGGGGGATCCCAAGGGATAGCAGACAGCATTTGTGTCTGAGGTGGTAGCAGAGGGTATCTTTAATGAATCACAGAAGACTTTAAGAGCTAGTCCATCTGACAGGACCTACCTCTGCCAGACTCTGCCTACAGGAACCAGACGAGGGCTTGAGAGGCCTGCAAGAGCCAGGTCAGCAGACACCACTCTTCTAAGGGTGCTGCCCCCCACCTGAAAGAGTTCACCTCAAGAGTAGGCCACATAGAAAAAAAACACGTGCTCAGATACACATTGATTTTAAACTCCAGGTGCTCTCCATTTCTAACCCTCCCTGCATCAAGAGCTCCTAACTGGATCAGTGCACACAGCATTTCAGACAGACAGACAGCTTTCTTTGCTTAACAATATCCATCCAGAAGATTCCTAGGCTCCATAGTTTTTGATCACTACTGTGATCCTAGAGCTAATTATATTTTCTGACAGTTGTTATCCAATGAAAATTCTGTTGTCTTACCAACTGAAGCCTGTTCTTCACACAGAGAAGAGACCATCTTGCTGCAAATTCAATCCCAAGTCATCAGAAAGCATCAGAACTTTTCATATTATACATATTTGTGTATTTCATGTGATACAGTTCATACACATTGTATGAATTAAGTGTACCACCTAGCATCTGTGTTGAGATGGGCCAGGTTTGTGCTGTCTAATGAGGTATTAATTAAACATAACTGGCTACTGAGCATGTGACTTATAGTGGGCCAAACTGAGATATGCTGTGAGGATAACATGCATACCTGAATTTGAAGAGCCAATAACAAAACAACAAAGAACTGTCTCATTACTCACTTTTTATAGCTTGGATATGTTGAGCTAATTAAAATGCATTATTGAAATTATTAGACTATTTTAAGCTCTGCATTAGGTCACATTATGTTACTGCTGGACAGTTCTGGCCTAGGGAATGTCCCAACCCATCTCTGTTTGCGGTCAGTTTCCCTGGCTGATTTTGATGGGTAGCCATGGTCTTAGTTGACTCCTGAACATTGGAAGGTTGGTCTGTGCTGAAACTGGATTTAGAAAGCTCAGCACTGCCTGCTGCCTGAGGTTAGGGGAAAGTGACAAATAATGAGGAAAAATCATTGCCACCAAAGTCAGTAGCTACCTGTCAGTCTCACGCACATACTTCTTGGACCCCAGCGATGAGGCAAAATAGTGAAGATCACATTAGTAACACGCTACTAGAACCCGAAGTCTGTGTTTGTATTGGAACATCTCTGCTTTTATTTGACTCAGTGGAGTAAATTGAGAATTTAGAGTCTGGAGAAGGGATTAGAGATGTAGCTCAATTGGTGGAGTCCTTCCTGGCATGCCCAAAGCTATGGGTTTGATCCTTAACACTGCATAAACTGGGTGTGGTACATGCCTGCAATGCTGTCACTCAGGAAGTGGAGGTGGGGGGGATGAAAAGTTCAAGGTCATCCTCAGCTGTGTAGATGCTCACAAACCAGCCTTTAAGATGAATTCCTGAAATGATCCCAGTTCAAGGAGCTACAGAAAGTTAACCCCTGCGGGGTTGCATAGCCCAGAGAGCATCTGTGCCTGATGAACTGCTCTCCTTCCCTTGGTTGAGTCTCAGCAGAAAGTCCGGAAAGAATAAAGATCAGAATATATGCTATTATTTAATGAGAATTAAAAAAATGTCAATATGACATATTGGTTAATATGATAATTCTCCCTATGGGTTTGTTTGTTTTTATGGCTATGCACGCATTTTCATTCTTGGGAACCCCAAGGAACAAAATGTTATTGGCATCCTCTCCAGAAACAGAGAACAGCTGCATTTGTTTGGGACATTTCCCAAGCTGCTCCTTCCTCCATGTGTGAAGGAAGGATGATGTTTAGTTTGTCAGTCCAACATGGATGGGGGAGAGTGGATTCCCACCATTCTCTTTCACATCCTCCCACACAGTGCTGGGGATGCTACATGGATACTAAAGGGTATCTTGTAACCCATGGCAATAACTTTCAGCAAAGCTAGCACTATTTACATGGCCCTTTTTCATACTTTACATAGAGGTGACCAGACCATGGAACCACAGCGGGAGAAAGCTCTGGAATGTCACTGCTTCTACGAGAATAGTCTCATTTTGATGATTGCTATCTTACATGGAAAAATCAGATAGTTTCAGCAGGGAAAGTCTTGAGATGGGTACCCATTCAAATCTTGGGGGAGATTTTGAACTTACTTCTGATATCCTGATTCAAGTAAATTAAAACGTGGTTCTTTGTGTCTGATACTCTAAAAAAAGCTCTCCAGGGCTTTTGTATTGTTCTAAAATAAAGACTAGAAGCCCTATATCTATTTCTCATCAGAAAGTTGGTGAGAATACGGGCTTCAAACTCACTGTCATGGGATTTTTTGAATTCTGGCCCATTTGTTCACTAACATGAGGCCTTGCATGAACTATTGAAAACAACAACTTCCTTGCTTGCAAAAGTGGAGAAAGTACCACTTATCTCTGTGCATTTTAGGGGAAATTAAGTGTCCAGACTTAGTTTGCTCGACTTCATTGTAAGCTCTTTGAGGCTGGGGACACAAATTACATGGAACTAAATGTCAGGAACGGTTTTAGATGTAGCAATCGCAACGCCATACTACCTCACAAGCCGCATGAAGCAACTGCATATGGAATTTCACGACATGAAGAAGATAAGACATAGATAAGTTGACTGGCCATGTACGCCCAGTATCTCATGGCCAGTGGCAAAGCTAGCATTTGAGCTCAGGTACTTTGGACTCCAGATCTTCGTCTTAACTGAAGCATGGGTGTCTCCTTAGAGAGCAAAATGCTATCTACCTCCCAGCTACCATGATGGCCACCACACTGAAGTTAGTCAATAAATATTCAATGATTGACACATTTGAAAATGTATGACTGAGTAAAGAAAATACCTCACTTGTGTTGAACAATCAGTTAAGGTTAGGTGGGTTTTTTTTATTGTTCACAACTGTCCACTGGACTTTCAAATCAAGAGGGGTTATTGTCAACAAAGGCAACACAGTAAGCAAAATTATAATGTGTTTGATAGCATTGCCATAGCGAAATAAGAAACTGCGCTAGGTCAATTCTAGTTTTCCAAATTAATGGCAGGATATGATTTTTTAACTTTGAGCCAATAAAGAAACACATTCATCTTAATAATTGAAGTCAGAGATGAAGCAGCATTCTGAGTCACCATGTGAGCAGAATCTATCGTCCTTCATCTTTCTCTATGTATTACTTTGTCCACAAGCTCAGGTCATCTATTGGCAAAAAGGCTTTGGTAATTTCTGTCTCTGTATCAGTATTCTTGCTTGCTTTGATGGCTACAGGTCAGTAAAGCAAAGATCAGTTTCAGCCAGTTTCAGACTTTTGTTGATCTTCAAAACTACTTTTTGGATACTGACTGTTAGGAGTTTTATGTATTTCCTGCACGTATTCTGAACACAGCTGTTGTAAAGTTCGGAGGGCTTATTTTAACACATCAGAGCAGCTTCGAGTCATTGGGAATGCATTTGTGGAGTCAGCAAGTCTGAGTCCAGGCTTTAGCTATTCACTTACCAGCTGGGAAGCTTTGTGTGCAAACATCTCAGATGAAGCACTCATGCCCTGGAGGTTTGAGACACTGTGTTTCCAGGTCTCAGAGATTCAGGATAAACATGATGCATTGCTTTTAGTTCATAAAGAAAAATGTTCATTAATGCCAGGCATTGTACTACAAGCAAAATTCATAGTGCCTAAGGTTCTTGATAGTCTTGGGAGAGACTAAGTAAGATTATTTAAAGTATAATTTAGTGTTATATGTGTTTTGTGTGTGTGGTTCTGTGTGTGCGTTCATGAATATGAGGGTACACTTGGCCCATGCATACACATGTGGAGATCAGAGGTTGATGTTGGGTGTCCTTTATTGCTCTCGATTGTTAATCCTTTATTGTCCTTATTGTTTGATACTGGTCCTCTAACTGAACCTGGAGGTCACTGTTTATGTGAGCCTTGCTGGCCAGAAGTTTCCAGGATATGCCATCTCTGCTCCCTAACACTAGGGTTACAGATGTGCACGCCACACTCAGCTTTTATAAGGGTGTTGGGATCTGAACTCATGTTGTCATCCTTGCACAGCAAGTACTTTACCCACTGAGTCATCACCCAGCCTCTGATGTCATCATTTTATAAAATAATATAAATCTAATTTTGAAATTAGCATAGCAACAGTTAATGAATAACACTAGCTACCAACCAGAACACACTTCACCATTTCTGTGAGTCTTCTTTCCTCAATTACATTTCTACTATTCTCAAATACCATTAGTAGGGCTGCCACTGGTTGCTTTAACCCATGATGTTCAACCTCCCGTTTATTTCTTGTGATCAAGAAATCTAGGCATGCGATGCTTTTAGTCAAAAGATGATTTTTCTCTTTTTCCTTGCAGAATTAGAGGATGGTGATGTTAAGGGAACTTTTAGAACCATTTTGTCAATGGGATGGAGTGAGCTTATGGGTGAATTAACATTGAGGGAAGGATGAAGATAAGAGAATGCTGATGTGAGATTTCCCTCTGTATGCTGTGATTACCATTAGTGAATAAAGAAACTGCTTTGGACCTATAGCAGGGCAGAACTTAGGTAGGCGGGGAAGATGGAACTGAATGCTGGGAGGAAGAAGGGTAGAGTCAGAGAGACGCCATGGAGCCATCCAGAGATAGATGTGCTCAAAATTTGCTGGTAGGCCATGACCTCGTGGTGATACACAGATTAATAGAAATGGGCTAAATTAATATATAAGAGTTAGCCAATAAGAAGCTAGAGCTAATGGGCCAAGCAGTGATTTAATCAATACAGTTTCTGTGTGATTATTTTGGGTCTAAGCTAGTCATACAGCTGGGAACCAACATGCAGCCTCCTACTACAGAATCCCCCACCAAAGTCAGCAGACTCTGAGTCTTGCCTCAACTCTGACTTCAGTTGTAAAAATGAACAAGGGGCTGGATGGCTCAGAGGTGAAGAGCACTGGCTGCTCTTCCAGAGGTTCTGAGTTCAATTCCCAGCAACCACAACCATTTGTAATGAGACCTTCTTCTGGCTTGCAGCCATATGTACAGACAGAATACTGTATTCAAAATAAGTAAATAAAACCTTTAAAAAACAAACAAAAATGAATGAATTTCTTTATTGCTGAAGCTGGTTGGATCCCAGCCTTCTGTTTATTTTAGATATCAAATTCTCTAGAAGACACAGGATTTGGTTCCAGGAATGGGATGCTATTAAATACAAACATCAATATGTAGACTTGTCTGAACAGAAATGACCACTGAGATTCAGACTGTAAACCCACAAGGTACATCATAGAAAATGATACAAGAGATTCAGGACTTTGGATTATGAGGAAATCCTAAAACAAAGATATAATTTCAAAATGGTGTAGCCACCTAAAAAGCAAAGCAGGAACAATGTACGACTTTATTTATGGAGCCCCTTCCTTGGTGTGGACTGCAAGCCAAAATGACTACATTCCAGAAGTCAGCAAAGACCGAATCCTCCATTCAACGTAAGGTTTGAACAAGTAAAGTCAGAAACTAAGGTTTGAGTAGAAAACAAGCTTAACTCCTCCAGCCATTCCCTAATATTTCCCACTAAGCAGTCTCCATATGCCAAAGCAGACAAGGCAGCTGTGAGAACAATCACACGGAGGCTTTTGGGAGTGACCATATGACAGAGCCTGTTGTGAGACAGCAGAAAATCTTGACATACCACTCGCTACCAGGATAGACTTCCCTGTTCTTACAGTCTCCTTTTCTCAATCAGATTCCAACTATTACCTAGCACCTGGTAGGGCTGTCTAGTCACTAGTTGCTTTAATCCACAATATGTCACCTTGTTGGCTAATGATCAGAGAAAGGCTCTGTGTCTGTGGTTGCTATCCTGGAAGAATGACTAGTCACCAGTGATGAGCAAGTCTATAATGGACCTATATTGCTAGATGTCTTAGTTAGGGTTTCTAACAACCATAGAAACTCTTATAAAGGAAGCCATCTAATTGGGACTGGCTTACAGTTTCAAAGGTTTAGTTCATCATCATCATGGCAGGCGACATGCAGGCAGACATTGTGCTAGAGAAGGCGCTAAGAATTCTGCATCTCGATCCACAGGCAGCAGAAGGAGTCTGTGTCACATTGGGCATAGCTTGAGCATAGGAGGTCTCAAAGCTCACCCCCAAAGTGACACACTTACTCCAACAAGGCTATACTTACTCCAACAAAGCCACATCTCCTAATAGTGTCACTCACTTTGGGGTCCACTTTCTTTCAAGCCACCACACTGGAGAAATGAGTCTGGCACAACCAACCTATGAGTAGCAAGCCCTAAGAAATCTCCTATTCGTTCAAGTCATACTCACAGAAAAGTAGGTGCTCAAACTAAGAAGTCAGCTTAAAAGACAATCCCACAAATGGTCATAGAGGTCAATGGACAAAGAAACAGCTCCCAAGGAAGAAAACACAAAGCTTCCAGTTTGACTGCTAAAAAATACCCCTGTACTGCCAGATCCTTGTGAGACCATAATGCTGGGGTTTGAGAGTCACCAGGGCTGGCATTTCCAAGTCAGTATGAAGGCTCACCCTGACAGGGCTTCTTTAAGTCCATGCACAAGTCACAACCCATTCCAAGGGAACTGTCTTATAGACTCGTGTGTGTGTGCGCGTGCGTGCTTGTATGTGCACATATGTGCACATGCATGAGTAGGCACACCTCTGTGTACTTGTATGTGCATATGTGTATTTTCCTAATTTTTCTTGTATTACTGGAATTCTTTTACTGAAGTCAGTCTTGTTCCTTTTCCTATTGTATATTGAATATGTTGGTGATTGGTTAAATTGCTTCAGCCATGGCTTGCTCAATCACAAAAAGCTATACATAGACTAAAATCCAAAAGTAGTCACTATGCAATGCTTTAGTTGTCTATTTGATGGGCATACCAGGAGTATCGTTTACTCAGGCAAGAATAATTTTGAAAATGTGTTAATGAAATGTAAATGTTTGTAACTTTTATAAACCAATTCAGGAGTATGTAGGATTAAATTAATGTGGTAACAGGAACTGAGAGCCAGGTTTCTCACAGTTAGAGAAAGTTACAAATAAGAAGAAAACTAAGCTACAATGAACTCTGTGGTGTTGGATTAATACTGGAGATAGAAACATAAACACACGGTTTCTGCATTTGTAAATTTATAGACACACGTAGAAATACAGTGATGAGTAAATACAGATACTGTGCATCACAAACATATTCCCTGGCTCTTTCTGTACAGAGTCCAGGACCAATGATATCCATTACTAATGAACACGATGACTATCCAGATCTTGGTACTCTTCAATAAAAGCTGCCAACGTTCTTTGGAAAAATGCCTGATTTTAGGCCTGATAGGTAAAATACAGACTAACATGGAATGTTGCCGATGCCCAAAACAAAAGTACTTAAAACAAAAAAACAGAGAGAGAGAGAGAGAGAGAGAGAGAGAGAGAGAGAGAGAGAGAGGACTCAGAATAGTTCCGTCTGGGACACATTAAGCCACAAAATAAATATTGATAATAATGTATCGGTACCTACAGAGTTAAGTAAAAATCCACGAGACTATACTGAAATAAGATAAATACCCCTGCAAAGAAGAGGGCAGTAAAGTGTAATCTAATCTTATAAGTGAACATACAAAAATCACCCTTTGGTAAACACCATTGTAATTGTTTTTGGAAATAATCACTATGAGTGACAAAATTAATAGTCAAAAGAATAAAAAACAATGTTGGAGCCTGGAGACATAGCTCAGTGGTTAAGAGTATTGGCTTCTCTTGCAGAGGACCCAGGTTCGATTCCCAGTATCCACATTAAGGCTAAGAGCCTTAATAACATCTGTAATTCCAGTTCCAGGAGATCTGATGCCTTCTGGCCCTGCAAGCACTGTACACACATGGTGCATAGACATGAAAGCAGGCAACACACCCACACATATAAAATAAAAATAACTACATCTTAAAAAAGAAACAGAATGCAAATATAGTATCAAAATACCTACCAACCAGTGCAACATTAATATCAAAGGAAAACCAACATTATTATAGTAGAGAAACATGGCAGACACTAGTGACCACCATTCCAAGAATAATAAAAATTCACATGCTATGACATCTCCTTGGCTACAAGGCACTAGGATGGATAGGACATCACCCCTCATTACTTGTCCCTAAAGTTTATAACTTGATTTTAAATCATAAGCCATCAGACAAACTCAGGTTAAGGGCCGTGCTACAAAATAACTGAACAACACCCTTTAAAATGTCAAGGTCATGAATCACAAACATCAACTTAGAAGGCCAGTTTTCAGCACACGGATCTGGAACAAGGAAGGGCATCACAGGACAGGACAGTTGGTGTTATCTGGGTTTTGTTTGGACGGTTTAGGTTTTTGGGCACTACTGAACATTTAACCTATGCCTTCAGGCATAAGGGCCCTACCAACTGCTAATATTTAAATAAAGAATAGAGATTAGATAACACTATATCAGAGAAAGTGTGCTAGGGGTGACGCTAGATGTTAAGATTTAGAGTCTTAATAAAGAGCACACAGGCATTCCTACAATCCTTTGCATTTGTGCACGTGTGAAATAATCACAGGAGGAAACTGTAAGACGAAAAACTTCTCAGTCTTTAAAATGGCTCCATGATTACCCCTTCCTGAATGGCCCCTTCTCTGCAACTCTGTAGTTACATTTATATCTCTATTATAAAAGCTTCTCGTGTGACTCAGAGCTCATAAACTGTCAACCTATGAGCTAAGTAGCCTTAATTTTTTAGGGGGGTTGGCTGTCAAAAAGGTCCCTCTCCCCCACCAAATCTAATCTGTCTCAGTTCTCCGTTGTTCCTTACTGTTTTAAATGTAAGGCTGGCGTTACTCACTTAATCAGCAGACTCTCCCCAGAATTTTATTTTCTTCTTAAGTAGTTTTAAAAACTTCAACCCCAAATCTCAAAAATTGTGTGTGACAGCTTCACGTCCATTTCCATAGATAACTCGACTCTGTTCAAATGACCGCACTTGCTGATTCATGGGGTCTGAGTTAATGCTCATTTGACTTTTATTACATCATGAAAATAAATGCGATTTCATTTTTGACTCAGAAAGAGCCATTAGTCACCAAGTCCTAATATGATCTTTGAGGTTAATAGCAGTTTAGATCAATCACTAAATATATGAAAATGACATTCTGAGAGTTTCTGCACTTCTTTCTCATTTCTCAGAAATGTGATGGAGTCTTGCTTTAGGAATTGTATCATCTCTTCCAGTATTTCCCACTCTGTAATTTAATCATCTGGGGAGCATTTAATACCTAGACCCCACTTCCAGAAATTCAGATTCCCCCCAAACTATTAATGTAGTGTGTGTGTGTGTGCATGGGTCCATTTGTTTATGTGGAGGCACCTGTGTGTGAGTGTGCTTGCACACATGTGTAGTCCAGAAGTCAGCTTCCGGCGTTGTCCCTCAGATGCTGTCTATCTTGTTTTATTGTTGCTTTGTTTTCAGAAGGGCTTTTTATTCATCTGTTTTTTTGTTTCTTTGAACCCTCATTCCATACAGGATCAGGGACCCCAGCCTAGATCCTGGGTAAGAGCAGCTAGTGCTTTTAATCCCCAAGGCCTTGCTCCAGATCCTCCCCCATGGGATTTTCGTGGACACCTAATCTGAGAATCCTGGCTATTCCTTGGTTACACTGAACCTGACCGAACGCCCATTGTTTACAAGGTACTTTAATTACTTGATGGAGTTTATGTCTACCACTAATGTACGGAGCTAATCATCGCAAAACTCTTGGAGTACTTTGTTAACACCGCAGAGTCCAGAACCACACCTCATTGATCCCTGCTCAGTATTTCCACTAAGCACCCAGTTAATTGGTTAGCCACCCAGTAACAAAGAATGTCTGGCTCTTTCTTGTTGAGAGGTTTGTTCTGATGACTTGTCCTAACTCCTTCTTTCATTCCCCCATTTTATCCCATGTCATCCCACAAGCTTCTAAAGGTATCATCCATACTTTGGTTTCCATCTTTAATTTTCCTACTGGACTTAAGTCATGGTGTTTTCTTCTTCCTGGATCCCAATGATCATTGTCTCCCTCTACAAATTATTTAGCATGAGATACTGGCTCTCACACCTGGCAGCACTCTTACTGGACATTTCTCTACATCACTGTCACCTCCCCTAGTGTCCCCTTGCTAGACGTACTCCTCTTTGAACCTTTAGTTAACTTTTGCTGCTGCAAACCGCACCTTAAGATGCAGTGACTTAATACATCAGAATGATTCTAGGGGATAATTGGTGTTTTCTTCTATGCTGGTTAGTGGGTTATTGGTTAGGCTGTTTTCTGTTTGTCTGGGACCACTGGGGCATTTCTACAAATAGCCTATTATCTTCCAATATGTTTTCCTGGGCTTGTTCAGATGGTAGTGGAAAGACTTCAAGGAAGGAGGACGGTAGAACAAGCTCCAATGAAGCATTTCCTTAAGTCTTTGCTTGCAACACACTTACCTTGCTCCACTAGCCAAAGTCAGCCACATGGTGACCAACTAAAGAATAAAGCTCTAACTTGTTTATTGCTTTATTTCAGAATCATTTACTCTAAGCCCCATTTTGATCCTTTTCACCTCTGACCGCCAAACTTCCAGTTTCCGTCCTTGTCATTACAATGAAACTCTTGACAGAAACAACCTGGAGAAGGAAGAAAGGAAGGATTGATTTCAGCTTGAGGGTTTAGATAGAGGTCATTCAGCTCCATGCGCCTGGGCAGAGCACCATGGCAGTGTGAATGTGTGGCAGAGATAAATTTTTAACCTCTTGGTAGATAGGAAGCAGTGTATGACAGGAAGGGACCAGGGGAAATAAACTCCCAATGGCCTCCTCTAACTAGATCCTTACATCCTATAGTTGCCAGAATATCCCCCAAATTGCACAGCCAGATGGGGGTGTACTTTTGAATAGATGAACTTGGGGGGTGGCTCTGCATGTCCAATCCATAACACATAGTCAGCAGTCAGCCTGGAGAGGGGATAATTAAAGCCAGCAGTCCCCACAGTAGGACCGTTCTTCCCTTTCATTCTTCCCAGGCACGCCAGTTCATGGCATGGGTATGCTTGCTTCTTTCAGGGCTCCAGGGAGCTGGTTTAACCAGAGCATTGAGATCAGAGTCTAATTCTCTGGCTTGGCACCTCTGGGTTCAGAGACCAGTGAATGAAAGAAAAGATGTAAATATCTTTTGAGCAAACTCAGTAGACTGATGAGTCGGGCATAGGAGAATGGCTGGAGAGATTTCTCTTGTAGAGGAGAGTAATTCATAAGAACTCTGGAATCCTATAGAGTGCATAATATCTAAGTCCTTACTCTGAATCAGGAAAACAAGCATTTTATTTACTTATTTATTTGCTTACTCTGAAAAAGTCAAAGTAAGCATTTTAGCTTTGGAGTTTATCGACTTTGGTGTGTGTTTTACAGTGTCCCATGAATTACCTGATTGCTTTTAATTCGGATAAATGAGAGGGAAGTGGACGCAGTGGCCAGATTTCTTCACCAAACAGGTCCATTTGTAACAGTACCATAGACCTCCCTGCTTCCCTGAAGTTTGTTATATCAAATTTTATGACTTTTTCTTCCTTTTGAGAACTTGTTAGAAAAAAAATTAGATCTCATCATTTTTATTTGCATCACTTTAATTTTTAAGTACCACAGTCACTTTCCCCTTTTAATTTACCCAAACTGTTTTTTTTTTTAATAAGGTCAGTCCCACCCCTGAAGGGTAAAGCTTTCATCAGCTCCGGCTGCAAAGCCAAGTGACAATAAAACTTAAATAAAGACCAAACAGTAAAAGGTTAGGTGTTTTTCCTGTTCTGTGTTTTGTGCTGTTTTACACATGCACACACACACACACACAGAGGGAGAGAGAGAGAACGAGAGAGTGTGAGAGTGTGTGGGGGGGGGAGAGTCCAGAGCTTCTGAGGAATTCCGTGTTGTCAGCGACTCCCACTCCTGGGCTCTGTTATCTTCAGCAACAGTTTGATCTCACAATCCGCATCCCAGTCAGCAGTCTGGAGGAGGACGAGAAGCAACCTCCCTTGAAGGGCTTTCTTGGGAAGATGGATACCACTTGTGTTTATAGCCTGGTGGCTAAGTAGTTTTATTTCCAAGATAGAATTAGCGATATCTGTGTGGCATGTGGACGAGCAGCCTCTGCAGCAGCCACTCTATGTTATATTAGGGCTGAGAGAACGCTGGTGCAGTTCAGTAGAGCTGAAGCCGAGCCTCACAGATTGACAAAGAGGTACATGTGTGTTGCTAGGAAAATAGCATCAGCCTGAAGCTTGGTTTGCTTTGGTCCTGGATTTCTCCCCAGGAATAACCTTCAGTTGTCCCTTGTAGAGTTTCTTCTTCTCCATCCTAGGTACTAAATGTTTTCAAAGCCCAGGTCACATTTCAACGCCTCTGAAACATACATGTCAACTTTGACACTGAGAAGGGACTTGCTGGTAATCTTTCTGTGTTTTAAATTTGTCCAAAGAGATTTCAAATTATACAAATCATCTATAGTGGCTTTTTTTTTCTCAATGGTCAGCTTCCTTTACCAGTCTAACTTCTCATGTCATGCTACCTTAATTTAGGCATATATGATATCCACAGTTATCCTGTCTGGTGGAATCTGGTTTTTAAAGGGTCGGTGAGTAAAATTTGCTCAAAAAAAAACCATGTTCTTGTTTACACCACCAGCTTTTATGTTTTCTATTTAGTTAACAAAAAGTATGTCTTAGGATAAGAACATTTAATAAGATACATTTTTGTTTAGTTATTTAGTTTTGATTTTCACTCAAAAATTATATCACTGCAAATTGTCACATATAGCTTGAAATCATGCCTCAGACCAGTGGTTCTCAACCTGTGGGTCACAACACCCATATCAGATATCCTGCACATCAGATATTTATATTACAATTCATAATGATAGCAAAATTACAGTTATGAAGTAGCAACAAAAGTAATTTTATGATTGGGGGGTCACCACAACATGAGGAACTGTATTTATGAGTGGCAGCATTAGGAACGTTGAGAACCACTGACTTAAAATAAACCAAGCACACAGAGAGTTGGGAAATGAGGCACAGGAGTTAAGATGAAATAACACACTTCCTGTAAAGGGAATGTTTGCTTGCTCATTTGCTCATAAATATGTAGTTATATCAGGTGCCTGCATTCTAGAATGCGCAACATCAGATACAAGGGTGGATACAGGAATGAATAACTCACTAGGATGCAACTTTTAAGACATTTTTAGCCTCATCAGAAAGAAACAGGATCATAAACGGTAGCCCATAATCTTTATCCCTTAACTATTGTGCAGGCGAGAGAAACTCCACTAGCAAAGGAAAAACTTGACCTGGGTTTGATCAAACAC
This sequence comes from Ondatra zibethicus, assembly GCA_004026605.1. NCBI lineage: Eukaryota > Metazoa > Chordata > Mammalia > Rodentia > Cricetidae > Ondatra > Ondatra zibethicus. The sequence continues at coordinate 45,768 of PVIU01006223.1, read as the reverse complement.
AGGCAGGAGCTCAACACAGCCTTTGAACTTGCACCAGGATTACTGTTCAATTCACAGTCTGTGAATTTGGGCAAAAGACACATTTCTCGTTTGTAAGGGAGGATAACAACCCTGACATCATCATACTCCTTGCATGACTTGTAAGTCCATAGGAGTCATTAAAGATTTTGTTAAGAATAACAGGCTGTAATGAAGCTAATAGCTTTATTAAGTAGGCTATAAACTGCAGCTTGATAAAATTATAAATGAACACATTCTTTTATGGCTGCAGAATTACTGCAGATCACTCATTCAAATGGGTCACCTGGCTCCACTTCCAGAAAGTTCTTGGAACTTCTTGAATTGTCAGGCTGAGGCTTGAAGAAGGAGAAACCCCTGGATTCCTGAGCCATGGTAACCTCAGGGGATCCAGGTGCTTGGGCATTCTCGTTCCTGCTTGCCCGTGAAGGAGGGTGCTCAGCCTAATGGTACCTTACTAGGAAGGAGGGGAGAAGCCATTCAGGGAGATGGAATGGAAGATGTTTGGAAGAGGGCTAGACTATGAGGAGGCAGTCCTTCCTCTCTCAGATACATCACCTCAGGTCAGCCTTTGCCATAGAGGTCAGTCCCTTCCCTCTTCCCTTGGTCACAAGGGAGGGCTGGAGCCTGAGAGGTCACCACCTTCTTCCTTCTGTCCTTCCAAATTTGTTTCTTCTCTTGGCTCTGAGGATTCTAAAGTCGCAGGAGTGAGTGGGAAGCAAGAATCGGTTCTGAAGGGGAATGCCGACAGGGCTCTTCTGTTCGAGCATGAGTTGTTCTCCTGTCCAGTCATCTAGCAACCTTCAATTCTCTACCTTCATCAGGACCACACCTTAGCAAGTCCTTTCCTTTTTCTGTGTTTATTGTTGCAAAGACTTAATCTTCGGAGCTATGGGTCTAGCTTAACACCCTCACCAAAACAAACAAGTAAGCAAAAGCCTACCAACGTTGAGTTTGGGATGCCTTTCTGGCTGATTTCTGTAGAAATTGGCAGATGCCTAAGTATAACAACCTTTAGACACTAAAGGTAGAATAGTGACCCGATGCCGGAGCTCTGGCGGGAGAGGAGATGTTCGACAGAGAGACACTTATGTGCACCCACCTATTAGCTTTCAAACTATTGGAACAATGAATCTCAAATAATTAAAATCTCCTCAGGAATACCATGCTGGGGGAAGGAGAAGTTTGAAGCCCCAGCTCTAGTCCAAGAAAAGGTTTGCTTTCCATACAGCCCTGAGAACTTACTGCACGGTCGAATTAACATGCGCATATTGTCTTAGTCAGGGTTTCTGTTGCTGCAGTGAAACACCATGACCAGAAAGCAAGTTGGAGAGGAAAGCGCTTATTTGGCTTATACTTCCATACTGCCGTTGATCATTAAAGGGAGTCAGGACCTCAAGTCCGTCAGAAATGTGAAGGCAGGAGCTGATGTAGAGGCTATGGAGGGGTGCTGCTTACTGACTTGCTGGCCATGGCTTGCTCAGCCTGCTTTCTTACAGAACCTATGACCATCAGCCCAGGGATGGAACCACCCACAATGGTGGTCAATATTGATGCCCCCCACATCAATCACTAATTATGAAAATGCCTTACACGTCTGCTTACAACTTTATCTTGTGGAAGCTTTTTTAAAAATGAGGTTTCTTCCTCTCAAATGACTCCAGTTGTGTCAAATGGACATGAAACTATCCATCCAGCACAATCGACCCCTTGACAGCTTGACACACAAACACATCACTGCTAAGCTACAGACTTTCCTTTCTCATTCATCCCCAAGATGAATATTAAAAATATTAAAAACACAAATAATTAAAAATCCCACGGTCTTTACAAATTCAAACAAATTAAAAGTTCGGTCTCCTTTAAAATCCAAAGTCTTTTAAAATTCAAAATTTCTCAACTGTGGGCTACTGTAAAATCAAAAATAAATACTTTCTTACTTCAAGAGGGAAAAAATAAGGCATAGTCATAATCAAAGCAAAGCAAAGCCAGACTCCAAAAGTATAAATACTCAACACCCAATGTCTGAGATTCACTCGTGATCTTCTGAGCTCCTCTAAGGGGCATGGGTCGCTTGTCCAGCTCTGCCCTTTGCAGCACACACTGCCTGTCTTCTAGGCTCCAGCTGGGTCCACTCCAGGGCTGCTGCTACTCTTGGTGGTCATCCCACGGTACTGGCACCTCAAATGCTGGGGGCTTCTGCAGCACCTGGGCCGCATTTTCACCAATAGCCACTCATAGACACTCTTCACGGTGCGAAACCTCAACTTCTCTGCATGAACCCTTCAATCCTAAGCTATTAATTGCCAGTGAGGCTGCACCTACTCCAATGGGCCCTGGCCTCTCCCAGTGTCAACCTCCAGCTGCTCCCCATGACTCCTTCACACCTTCAAAACCAGTAGCACCTGGGTGACTTACACTACCAAGCTCAGCTGCCAGCACGAAGTACAATCTTGACCACATCCGGAACTCTGTTAACTCTCGGGAAACATTTTCCAGAAGATTTCACCTCGGTGGTATTGGTCTCTTCTTAACTGCTAATTTCTCAGCTCCAGCTGACCAGCGTCGAGCGTCCCAGCAAAACAAAGGTCTCTCTTTAATAGTTCTAATTTCTTGTTGATCACAGGTGATTCTTCAGCCCCAGCTAACCTGAACCAAAGGCTCTTAAATCAAAATAACAAATAGCTCCAGTGGAGTCTTTAAACTTCCCTCTGAACTCCACAAGCCAGGGACTATCTTCTGCATTGCCATCAACATTCTTCCAAGCTCCTACAGAATGGCTCCCCAAGCATGGAGTACTCAATGGCTTTTTTTTTTTTGTACTAAGTTCCAAAGTCCTTCCACAATCCTCTCCAAAACAACATGGTCAGGCCTGTTACAGCCATACCTACAATCCTGTCTGTACCCTGGTACCAACTTATCTTAGTTATGGTTTCTATGGCTGCATCAAAACACCATGACCAAAAAGCAAGTTGGGGAGAGAAAGGTTTATTTGGCTTACACTTCCATATCACTGTTCATCATCGAAGGAAGTCAGGACAGGAACTCAAACACGGCAGGAACCTGAAGGCAGGAGCTGATGCAGAGGCCATAGAGGGGTGCTTCTTTCTGGCTTGCTCCCTAAGGCTTGCTTAGCCTCTTCTCTAAAGAGTCCAGGACCACCTCCCCAGGGGTGGCACCACCCACAATGGGCTGGGCTCTCCCACATCAATCACTAATTAAGAAAATGTTTCACATGCCTACAACCTGATTTTATGGAGGTATTTTCTTGACATTCCCTCCTCTCAGATGATTCCAACTTTTTTTAAGTTGACATAAAACTATCCAATACACATATTTCTTGGCTTTTCATATTCTTTTCTCTTTAAAATTACGACTACTACAAGAAAGGCAGAAAAAAAACTAGGAATTTTTCTCTCCCCAGATTTGACTAAACCATATATAAACCTCTCTTTTCCTCTGTCAATTTCCATTCCTACTTTCTTTGAAAAGACAGAGAAGCTATGTGGGTGACCAGTTTGTCGATCTGAGTGTCCTGTTATAAAGACTCTACAAGAGGGAAGAAAGAGGTCAGGCAGGATACTGGCAGTAGAACTGGGAGTATCTCCCCTACTTTCCTAACAAGAAGCAAGACCCCCAGAACCTATCTCCAAGCAGTGGGAATAGAGAAGAATCGCTGGGGTATGTAGGGTAATGGGCAGTTGGTGAGGGAGAAGGAAGGCTTTCCACTTAGGAGGTGTCTTCCTTTGGTGAAGATGAGTCATTTCTTAAATACCATTTCCATTATTCAAATGAGGGAAACTCTATAGGGCTAGGTCATATCTAATTTTGTTAAGCCACACCATTTTGCCATCTAGGTAGAAAGAGCTGTGCCCGCTCTTCCTTCCTTCCTTCCTTCCTTCCTTCCTTCCTTCCTTCCTTCCTTTCTTTCTATCTGTTTGGAGTTTTCTTTCCAGACCAAATTTGTACTGGGGCTCCAGTTCCTTTCTGGTTTTGCAATCATGGCCTTCTCCCCACACCCAGGACTGAAGTCCTCAAGGAGAGCTGTGCTAGGAAGATGAAGAGTAATAGGAGAGGGGACAGAGGACAAGGAGGCCTGGAGTATGGAGGAAGATCTTTCTAGTTAGCCACTGAAATGAGGGCTGTAGAATTTGGGCAGGAAGACATGAATAGTGGAGCACATCCCATCATGGGACTGATAAGGGGGTCCCTGAACAGTGCATTTCTGGGCTTAGCAAGTGTTATCAAGGAAGAGATGCAAGGATGGGCAATTTTCAAGGACAGAAGTTCAAGTATTATTTCTGTGTGGTCCTTCCCTGTGCTCATTCTGTGGAAAACGTTGGGGATGTCATGCCTTATACTCATCTTTGTTTCCCCGCTGTGAGGGACCTGGCAGTGCTTTCTAAGGGGAAAGTCAACTGGAGGAAAACTGCTAAGATGCCAAAAGAATGTTTGAAATATTGATGCCTGTGTCTCGGGTACACATTTGGCATTGATTTCAAGGAGGAAAAGGTTAAAGATTATAGCTGCAAATGAAAGAAAGCTACATGAGAATATTTAATCAAACCTATGGAGAATCATTTTTTGAGTTTTTGCCAAAAAGATGATCATGCATCATAAATCCATATTCGCTTTTTAATTGGGATGCAGTGTCTTGTTTGCACCAACTTTTCTGTGGATCCAGGGCCAAGAGCTTCTCTGACTTTTGCTGACAATTGTCACAAAATGTGGTTGTCATTTAGCAATAAAAATATTCATCCAGAATGTACCAATTTCTAGCACAAATAATAAAAACCCAGAGACAGATATTGGGGTTCAACCTGAAAATCAGAAAAACAAATCAGCCAACAACTAGAGATACCTTTTACCTTTACCAAATCTTCAGACCAAAGTGGTGAGATCCTATCTCCATGAATCCTCAGACTCCACACTCCACTGAGTTCCTGTCTCTTCCCCTTTATATTCCTCTCTCTGCCCAGCATTATGGCTCCTGTCTCCACCTCCATAGTTGAGGGATTAAAGGCTGGGATCACCTTTGTGCAAGCTCTGTTTCTCTTTTAGACAGATTCAATCTTGTGTAGCCCAGGGTGGCCTTGAACTCACAGAGGTCTGTTTGCCTCTCTCTCCTGAGTTCTGGAATTAAAGGTGTATGCCACTACTCCCTGGTCTGTATGGCTGACTAGTATTGCTGCTTTGCCCTCTGATCTTAAGGTAATCTTTATTTATTAAAACACAAATAATATACCAGCATGCTTCCCCTTTTTGTCTAAAATTAAAAAAGAAAACTATAAATAACAAAAGAAAAACTATATACACTATATACAGGCAATAAATACATCAACAATGTTTAGTCCATTTGCATTTGACAAAATCAGAGAAAATACTCCAAATTTATCCTATCTTGATGAGTCCAAAAGGTTATACCTAATTCACTTTCTATTCTAATTTGCATTATCAAATTATCTTTTAACATCTCTGGACCTTTTAGACCTTATACTTCTTCAGTGAGTTTCTTTTCTGAGTCTGGTAGACAAGGAAAACTCTAGTCTTCAACTCCCTCAGAGATCCAAAAAAGAAATAATATTAACTGAGTACACAAGAAGTACGAGCAAGAGACTTCCAAAAAATGTAGGAAATAACAGAAACAGCTCACTGTCTGGACAGTTACCCAGAGTTCTTCCACAGTGTTGGGGCATCCATCTTTGACCTACAGGCCTAGCATATCTAACAGACTTTTTTTATGAAGCAGGATATTCTAAAGGGCTGTCTCTCCTTGTCTTGAGACTGTTTGGCAGCCACTTTCTTTTGTGTCCTGGTTGTCCTGGTTTGTACAGCATACTGTCAGCAGTTGAGGCAAGGGCGTTTCTTGGTTTTTATTATTCATGCTACACCAATTGATCTCTTCTAAAAGGCTTTGTTCTTTAGTGGTGTTAGTTGTTAGTTCAAAACTTCATGCCATAATTGTATTTCACCCAATTATATGCTAATGTGAATTACAATGACAAATCAATCCAGAATACTTAGTGGCATTCAGAGTCTTATAAGTTGAATTTTCTCAGTTTTATATTAATAATGACCAATAAATAATCTAGATAAAATAAAATACATAAAATTTTCGTTAAAATATTTTCTGTCTAGAATTGATATGCTAATCTATAAATGATTATCAAGCATAGAAAGAAGTATATCATACTAATGTAAAGTTCTATGGGTAACATAGAATAGAAATGAGTTCAACAAAGAAAAAATGAAAATTTATTTTTATTTTATTTTAATTATAATTTATTTAAAAAATAAAAGTTTGTCAATGAGTTTTTTTGAATAGATAACAGTGGCATTTCTGTACATTGAATTGAGTAAGTTTTAATTATTTAAACTTCCAAAGTAATATGCTCCTTGATCTAAAAATGTGTAAGGAGAATTACACAATTTTTCCAAAAATTCTAGAAGTCCCAGAACAGAGTCTTGTGTAGCACTCTGCCCTGGGGAGGAGACAGGAGTTTGGAAAGGGAAGGGTAAGAGAATGGGTACCTGTCCTTGCTGCATTGTTGCCTGGGGGTGAGGTTGTCCCTTCTCTGGGCTGGACCTGCCTTGTCAGGGTGACTTGTCTGGTTTTCCAAGAGACTATGAAGTAGGCATTCCCCACCCCCCCAAGTGCAAACACTGTATTCCATGACAGACTCACTCAAGCTAATGTGACAGTGGATGGCAAAGTTGTGTCATCGGCTCCCCTGTGTCCTGCAGTGTATCCTACCTGAGAAGGGATGGTGGGAAAAGTTTTTTTTTTAATTAAAAAGAAGTTTAAATCAGAGAGATGATAGAAGAAGTATAGAAATAGAATAAGCAATCAGACATCCACTCAGCCCCAGTGCTGAAATCTTGGTAAAGCTGTCATTGGGATGAAAGATGTAGTTTTACAAAACTGCAAGCTGGTCTGTGGAGGACACACGGGCCATCCTGTCACCCGTCACTCTCCAGAGCCCTAGGAGACCCTGAATGGAGTCTAGCTTTTTCCTGAACCAAGTTCCCAGGCTCCCCATTGGTGGAGACTGTTCCCCTCTATGACCTCAGTCACACTCTGTTAGTGTTGCCTACTGGGCACAGCTCACCCTCCTTTCCTGTGGGTTCCCACAGTCTGGCTCTTGGTACTGTGTTTTTACCAGCAAAGTATTGGACAGGAGGTACAATGAGTTCTCTGGGACAAGTGAAAAACCTCACCTTCAGATGTCAGTTCCTCAGCTGCCCCAGGAGTAATTTTCCATGGTTCTGTTCTCACAGGGACAGGCTGTACCTCGAGTGTTGATGCCAGGACTGGCGTGGCAGGAAGAAGGCAGGTGGGAGGAAGTCCTGAGCACCCCCTGTACCCCAGACTGCTGGTGACCAACAGGGCACCCGGTAATGAAAGGACTTTGTAGGTAGCCTTACCCATGTAGCTCCCACGTCTCTGAAGGTGAAAAACTACAAAGCGTGACAGTGTGTTGTGGCATCTTGAAAAGAACTTAGTCGCTTTGCCCTTGGCCTCCTTACGATCCTGCGTGCCCCGTGTGATGGGAGAGTGTCAAGGCTTTCGATGAGCAGTCTTCAAGGGGAAGTCTGAGGTCAGCAAGGTCAAAACTATTTCCATTTGGATTATAAGTTGAATCTCTCTTAAGAGGATTATTGCATTTTCCAGAAATTCCACGGCACAAGGGAACGTCCTTGTTCTGATGATTTCAACTGGGTGTTTTAACAGATAATGTTGTCTGGTCTTCCCAGCACTTTGGAGGGTCCAGCCCACCTGGGGCTAAGCAGTCCTGTGGCTTTGGGCCTGTGGTTCAGAGCTTATTATGTCAGGACCACTTGGTGGAATAAAGCTACTTATTTCACAGCAACTTGGACGTAAATCTAGAGAATGAAATCGGTGCAGCCAATGACTGAAGGCCTCCACTCAGGCCCTGCCTCTTACTGGTTCCCACTACCTTCCAGGAGAAGCCAAGCTGAGGGCCAAAACTTTATTTAGCACTCGGGTTTGAAGGGCATTCCAGACGATGACAGACGAGTTTGTATTTGTGTGTTATGTTTTATCTGGCTTTATTTTCTACTAAAGTAAACATCAGCGCATGGCTCCTCTCTTACCAATGGGGCCAGTGTTTTGAAGCAGTAGATACCTGGCGCCACATTTAATACCAGGACCTATGTCACAGTCCACCCTTCTATACGTAAACAGTATGTTAAAGGTGAATTCATAGGTTGGACATTGTAAGAGATTAGCAACAGCAATTAATAAATTTGAGTGATTATGTACTGTAACAAAAATGATTTAAGACTTACAAGATTGTTTCTGATATTTCCTGTTAATATTTTTGGACAGTGGGTAACTGAAACTACAGAAAACAAAGCCGTGGATAAAGGAGCCCGCTGTTGCTTCAACCAAATAGATACACGGAGAGATATTTGGGAGCTTGGAGTAATTTCTAATTGTGTAAAAGAATGCTGTGACCAAGAAGACTTTGTTTCCTAGTAAACTTTCTAAAGAGATGAGGACAATCACTGAAGGTCACACAGAACTTGAGACAAAGTCTGAGGAAGGCGAAGCTAAGCCCTCGCCATAGCCAAGAAAACCACCCAATGTGAACTTCACTGCACACAGGCAGAATGGAGGTCACCCATCCCATACCAGCTTCCCTCTTGCAAGCCCAACCTGAGAAGAAGGCAGCGTTAGGGTAGTTCTACACACGAGTGCCGGGCTCCATGCTGACATGTGTCTAGCTTCCCTGGCTGGAGCTGGGAGCAGAGCCCCCATGGGTGAATGCAGTTGAGGCTGGAGCCACTGAGTGAGACGGATGGGCCAGCAGCAGGCTCACTTTGGACTTAAAAGCAACCACATGGAGCTAGTGAGGAGACGTGCTTCCTCAGGAGTTCAACTGTGATCCTAACCTAGAATGACTGAGATTGTCTTCTTCCGCTCATGGGAGAGATGCTTCTAAAAGTGTCCAGACTCAAAGGGACACAGCAGCATACATGCAGGAGTCATATTATTATTGACTCATGTACTGATTCAGTCAGGGTTGTAGGGAATGTGCTGACTGACCCACACAGATCTCCCCTGGAAATGCAGCATTAGCAAGACAGATAGATGCATGTCAGTCTCTCCTGGGATAGTCTTACCCCTCTTTTTCAAATGCTAGGGACTAGAGGGACAACGTGTTCTATTTAAAGTAACACAGCCAGTGGGAAACAGAGTCATCTCCTATGTGCCTATTCATGGGCCCCAGTGGAGAGGCACATCAAAAATAGCGAGGGTCCTGTCTTGATAGAGATGTGAGATTTATGTCCAAGGATCAGAGAGGGGGCAGGACATATTTTTTCCTCTACCTCCTGAGCAGGTTTTATGTTTCAAAAGAATGGCTCAGTGGGCTTGTGTCTGCAGCTTGTCCTCACTCATTTGCTTCTAACTTAGCTTCTCAGGGTTACACAGGTAAAAGCCAATGATAGTTAGCCCTGCTAAATAATTAAATTTAAATTAGGGCTTCCACCAAGTGCCTGTGGTTTCCATACCACTGCACAGCTGGAAAATAGCAAGTAGGAACACCAGGAATCAGAAGCAGTGCATACGTCCCTTGAAATTCTTTCCAGCCAGAAATACAGGCTGCCAGCACACTTGTTAGAAATCCAACAGATGTTTGAGGATTTAAATAAGAAATAAAAATGAGAATGTAGACTGAAGTGGAAAATTGGAATAGAATTTGGGCATTTGAAAAAATTTAGCAGCGATATAAGCCCTGGCAGAGGTGGTAAGGCCAAAGGAAGAATTATGCACATTGATGGGAAATGAGCAAATCCAAGAATAGCAAACAACTTTATTGAGTACTTACTATATGCTGCGTTCTAGTTAATGGTTTTCTATGAATTAACTAACTCCTTTAATCCTTGAACCATCACTGCATGAGCAAGTGGAAGCCCAGAGTAGTTACATCTTTATTGTTCTGACCTGTGGTGAGTTATTTCACAGTTTTCAATGTAAACTCCAGTGCCACATTGCTATGTGTGTTTTCCTTCAAGGTATAAAGTCTCTTCAGCATTCAGCTAAACCCAGAAGGTTCACTTCCCCTACGTCACAGGCTGATTCTGTTGTCCCTCTGTTGACTTCTCAAGTGATGAGGTAACAAAGAGGCTTTTGTAAACAAGATGCTTGTTGGTGTAGTTGATTGCAAAATGAAACCAAACTTAGAAAGCTAAATTTAGGGGGACAGTTTTGTGCCTGTTTGTCAGTCAACATTTGGCTTTTGACAGATTTTTGTTGACAATTTATTGTCATGGTAACATACACGTATTGGTGGCATTGTTGAGGGACTGTTATACTTCTTATTGAAAAAAGTTACCAAAGTCTTCCAACCGTTGAGGGTAGCCTGCTACTGCTCCAGGTGCAGAGGAGCAATTCATTCCCAAACTGCTCATTCCTTGCTTAGTGTGCCTCAGCACCTCTGGAAGACAGCTGACTACAGACGACAATACAATGTTAATACAGATGGGATGGTTAATAGTGTCAACACGACAGGATCGAGAATCAACTAGGAGACAAACTTCTGGGCCTGTCTATGAGAGAGTTTCTAGATCAGGTCACTTGAGGTGGGGAAACCCACCCTAAATATGGGTAGCATCATCCCATGAGCTGATGTCCTAGACTGAATGAAAAAGGGCAAACAAATCGAGCCCCAGCATTCATCTCTGCTTCCTGACCATGGGACACAATGTGACCAGATACCTCTTTCTTGCTGCTGAGTTTTTCCCTGCCTTGATGGACTACATCCCCTTGAACCGAGAGCCCAAATAACTCTTTCCCTCCAAAGTTGCTTTTGTATGTTCACCATAACAATGATAAATGTCATTAATAAAATGGGCTACTGAAGTAAGTATTCATGAAAGAGCAGGGGGCTCAGCAGAGGGGACCTGGGGTAGGGGTAGAGGCATCAGTGTCTGAAGAGGGAATGTTCCTTCCAGTTGGGCATGGGAAAGGAGGAAGTTAATGTAAGGTGATGGATGTTCCCATGTGGAGATGAAGGGGGAACTTCTAGCTCAGCTGTTCTCAATTTGTGGGTTGCAACTCCTTTGGGGGTCACATATCAGATATCCTGCATCTCAGATATGTATATTACAATTCATAACAATAGCAACATTACAATTATAAAGTAGCCATAAAACAACTTTATGGTTGGGGGTCAGCACAACACGAGGAACTGCGTTTAAGGGTCTCAGCATTTAGAAGGCTGAGAACCACTGCTTTAGCTGGTGAGTTATAGTTCCTTGGAGAGGTAAGCTCCAAGGGCTTGGACTGAAAGTCAAGGGCATGAGGTTTATAGAGGCTTAAACCCAGTGGCAGTGAGAAGAAAGCCACTCTTGTTTCTGCTATTCATGTTCTTATGCAAATCCAGGCTGCGGGGACCAGATGTGTGGAGCTTGTTGGGGGAGGCGCCTTGGGACTGGGTGAAGGAGAATTTGTCCTCCTTTCTGGTACCTGCCAAATTATGGAGGTTATCCAGCTGGAGGCCTGCCTGCCTTTCTATTGATCAGGGAGAGAAGATAAAAGAATAAGGGCCAAGTAGTCAGAGCCTCAGGAGGACTCCAGAAGTCTTCAAAAAGAAGATGGTGCGTTTCCTCCCCTGGTCCTTTCCCAAGTGCCTTGGAGAGTTCAGGCAACTTATGGTGAATTTTCAGTCAGAGAGTAGCACAGTGAGTTCTGGGGGAGACAGAGAGACTCTGCTTTTGTTTCTCTGCAGAAGCTGATAAATAATTCAAGGCAATGTTAAGTTGCCCAACTGTGCCAGAGCAAACAGCTTGGAGCAGAAATATAGGAACATCACACTGGGTGTCATGGGAGTAAAATCTCAAAAGAAGAGTCCTTTCTCCACTTTGTACATTCTTGGCACTGGCCTTACTGTTCTCCCAGGGAGCTGGGGCTCCTTTTCAGCCAAGGGGATGAATGTCTGCTACAGACAGGTCCTGGGAGAACTGCAAAACTCGGGCAGAAACCAACATGAGAGAAGATGCCAAATGGTCACTCTTGGGCATTTGCACTCTATTGAGAGAACATATGAGGAGTGTTGCTAAGGGAAAGGAGAGGGAGGAAAAGCAGGCTGCCTAGCAGGGAAGACCCAGGACCTGGATGAGCTGCTCACTTGTCTGTCCCCAACATGACCTTGTGGGCTTTCACTTCCTCTAGGAGACAGTCTCTTCCCTAAGGGCAAAATCCTCTTACCAAAACCAAGTGAGCAAAAGCTCACATCTAGAGTTATTGATTCTCAGAAGTCAAGAGCTCTCAGCATGGTGGATGTCCGTCTCCAACAGGAATGAGGCCTCTCCTCTAGACAGTATATCAACTATCTAGATTGGAGAGATGGTGTGGGCAGTCCTTCTGCCTATGTGTTGCCTTTATTGATTAATGAATAAAGAAACTGGCTTGGCCTGATAGGGTAGAACAGAGCTAGGCAGGGAAAACTAAATGGAATGCTGGGAGAAAGGAGGTGGAGTAAGAGAGAAGCGATGGAGACGGACGCTGAGAACTTTAGCGGGTGCAAGCCACAGCCATGTGGCCATACACAGATTAGTAGAAATGGGTTAAATTAATATGTAAGAGTTAGTCAATAAGAAGCTAGAGCTAATGGGCCAAGCAGTGATTTAATTAATACAGTTTCTGTGTGATTATTTCAGGGCTAAGCAGCTGGGAACTAACAAGCGGCTCTCTCTCCTCCTACAGAGAGATAATAATAATAATAATAATAATAATAATAACAATAACAATACAGACACAGCTGTATGAAGATCCTGCTGTCACAGGACACTCGCCAGCAGAAAACAGTCCTAGCCCCATGTCTTGCCACCCAACCGAGTTCTCTCCCTACTTCCTTCATCCGTGAAAGAATGTTCCAGTGAGTCACACACCAGACTGGTGAAAAACATGTCTGCGTCAACTAAAGGAAGTGTCAGAGAATAGTACGTTCAGACTGTTTATAACATTGATGCAGTTTGATAAAGTGTTGTAATAGTAACTTAGTCATTAGCTGATCTGAGAAATGCCAGCAGCCCAATCAGGATCTTTCACAGGACGCTGATCATCGCCAGCCTGCGGTGACATTTTCCCAAGCATACCACGAGGCAATGGCCCAGAGTGTGCAAAAGCTCACAATGAGCCAGACCTCAGTAACCAGTCTCATTCTTAATGTCAGCTGCTGTGATCACGTTACCTCCACTTGGAGAAACTTAACCGTGTGTTCTCATTAAACAGATGGCTTCACATCAGTTTCGTAGCCAGGTGTCGTTTCTCTTTGTTTTATCAAAACCATGCTTTTGAGGGTAGAGGAATGGCACCCAGGAAATCAGTGTGTGTGTGTGTGTGTGTGTGTGTGTGTGTGTGTGTGTGTGTGTATGTGTGTGTGTGTGGAGTGATAGTTCATTTGTAGTTTAATAAAGCTTGCCTGAAGATCAGAACACAAAACAGCCATACTATTTAGCCATAGAGTTTGGGCAGTGGTTGTGCACATCTTTAATTCCAGCACTAGAGAGAAATATAAGGTAGGACGGGTCAAGAACTTGCTCTCCTTTTCAATCTGAAGACTTCACAGAGGTAAGAGCTCTCTAGTGGCTGGGCTGCTTTGCTTTTCTGATCTTCAGGTTGAACCCCAATATCTGTTGCTGGGTTTTTATTATTTGTGCTATATGTATGTGTGTCTGTGTGTGGATCTTTGTGTGTATCTGTGTGTGTGTTTGTCTGTCTGTCTATTTGTGTGTCTTCATGTATGTCTATTTGCATGTGTATCTGTCTGCGTCTGTCTGTGTTTGTGTGTGTGTCTCTGTGTATGTATCTGTGTCTGTCTATCTGCATCTGTGTGTGTGTTTGTGTGTCTTTGTGTATATGTGTATATATATCTGTGTCTGTGTGTCTGTGTTTGTCTGTGTGTGTGTGTTTGTCTGTGTCTGTGTGTGTATGTGTATCTGCGTCTGTCTGTGTCTCTGTGTGTACCTGTCTTTCTGTCTGTGTTTGTGTGTGTGTTGGTCTCTGTGTGTTTGTATGTATCTGTGTCTGTCTGTCTGTGTCTGTGAGTGTCTATGTGTGTGTATCTTTCTGTGTGTGTATCTGTGTCTGTCTGTGTCTGGGTGTGTGTCTGTCTATCTGTGTATCTTTCTGTGTGTCTGTGTGTGCGTGTGTTTGTATCTGTGTCTGTCTATCTGTATCTGTGTCTGCGTGTGTGTGCGTGTGTTGGTGATAGGGACTGGCTGTACATATTTCTCCAGATTCCTGTGTTTAGCTCCTTAGCCCTACTGTGATATATCAGGACTTTGGCAATGGCTAGGTTAGGTCACAAAGCAGAGCCCTCTGAATGGGATCACTGACTTCTCAAGCAGCACAGAAAGCTCTTTCAATCTCTTACCACACAAGGATGCAGCTAAACAACAGCCTGCAGTCTGCCAGGAGGCCCTCAGGAGAAGCCTGTCAGGCTGGCTGCCTAATCCTGGCCTCCAGCTTTGTGAGAAACTCCTTCGCTGTTGCTTAAATCCATTTACTTCACCGTGTTTCTCCCAGGCTGAGGAGACTGAGGCAGCTGGGGAGCACAGCCTGAGAAGAGTCACCGCCTCCTAGACACAGTATTAGTAACCACATAGGCCCACTTGGCCATTTATCAAGCAAAGTTCAGGTACCCACAGTGTTGGTAGGACTTAAGAATTTGAGACAATAATAAAACAAATAGAGCCCATTCTGTGACCAATGTCTATTTACTACAAGTTTTGTTTCATTTTTTTCAGGGGTGGGGGCATTTCTTTCTTGTTTGTTGTATATTTTGGAAAATGTGCAATCTGAGGAAGAACATCACAGAGTCATATAATATAACAAAATATAAGGTAATGCAATTGCTAATATATTGACAAGAAAATTAGTGAGTTTCAAACATGGGTGGTAGCTCTGAAGCTGGGGAGGGACGCAGGAAGAACTTTATGGGTTCCTCTCTTCCTGATGGCAGCTCCAAGGGAAGCTACTCCAGTTTAGTAGGAAGTAACCCATTCAAAGGTCTTTCCCTTCAGCCCACCTTCAGGCTATCATGAAATGCTTCGTGTGACTGGTGTCTCCATGGAGATCTTAGGCTACCCAAGGTGGCCTCTTCATGCCTTGTCCCAGCTACCCTCTGAAGATCTGGTTGGGCTAGGGGCACCTCTTTGCCTGGGGTTATGAGGCAGGGGGAGGCAGAGGCTCCATAGTTGTGGTGGCTGGTGTATGGGTGCTGAAGATGTGGGGATGGCCAAAGCTGCCTCAGTTTCTGGTTAAACGGGTGAAGCCGTGGAGGCCCCTGATTGCAATCGCAGCAGCAGCCTCCTATTCTTTGGATATGATGGACAGTTTTGTCTTGAAACCTATACTCTTTTGGCAACTCCGCTGATTTCTTCTACCTCGGCTCTGCCAGCTGGAAATACCCCGAGTGTTCTGTTTCCTGTGCTGACCCTGACAAAGCAGTGCTCTGGCTAACTAATTAAAAGCTGTAGGTAAATAGCACCTTAGGGACATGACAGGTAACTGTACTCTGCCACATCAACTGTGTCCTGTCAGCCTTTGCAAACCAACCTTGCTCCATTCTCAAAGACATGTCTGTGGGACACTGCGACTGTCCGGGCTGCCACATGAGTGCTTTGACATGTCACTTCCTTTCCCATCCGTAGCGAGGACCCTTCCACATCTCCCCTTTCTACAGTCACGCTTCTGCCTTTTCCCTCTGAATTCTCCTTTCTAGCCCGCCCCGACTGCCTGCATCATCTGCCCCTCACACCCATGCTTTTGCGTTCTCTTTAGGCAATGTGTTTCTTTTTTCCTTTCTGTTACTGTCTTTTTGATTGCTAATTAGGGGACAAGTCCTAAAATCAGTGGGAAGATGGGCAGCATGCACCCCAGGAGGAATCTGCAGTTTAGCTAGTCATGAACAGCCTGGCACAAGGACCAGCATAGGCAAGGAGTTCAATAGAGGGTTTTGAGAGGTGGCTATGGTAAACAAAGGAGGAGCTGCCACTTGGGAGCTGGGCTAAAAGCACCTCAAAGTGGTCCACATGCCAACCTTCTTCCCACCTTCCTCCAGCTCTTGCCTGTTTACCTCATTAGAAAACAATCTTTTTTTTTTTGTCTCTTTTCTTGGCCCCATCCGCGGAGGCAGGAGACAAGCTGCATTGAGTCTCATAAACTAAGAATGGGTCTAGTGAAACTGGATGAAACAGAGAGGCAGCATTGGCATCTCCGGAAGCTTCTGAGAGCTTCATGGAAATGGTGCTCCATCCTGGAGCTGCTTCCATGACCTCCTCCTCCTCCTCTAATTAAACCTGTTATTCTTTGAACACCAGCTTCCTTCGAGTTATGGGAGCCTTCCAAAAGAAAATCCTTCCTTGGGATTATTGTTTTTATGGTGACATCATACTCCACAGAGAAGAGTTTCCATGACTTGTTCTTTCACAATTGCAGTCCATCTACTAGGCCATGAGGACTTAACCCTTACAACCATTGCTTATCCCACGGTTTCTGTAGAGAAGCAAGCTAATTTACAAGGCAATGGGGTGGGATGCATTCACAGTGGCATACTCTAGCCCACCACCCTGACCTTAATAGGAAATTGGGGAGTAAAGCATGGGACGTTCGTTTTGAGATGTAGGTTTAAATAGCCTAAGTCAAGCTGGGCATGGTGGCACACACCCGTAATCTCAGCCCTCAGGTGGTCAAGGTTGGAGGATGAGCATAGGTTCAAAGGCAGCCTGGGATACATAGAAAGACCCTCTCTCAAAATCAAACAATCAAACTATAAGTAAACAAGTAAATTTGACCTGAGTGGATGTGGTACAGGAAGCAGTTGTGCCAGGCCTACCTGTGCCTGTTTAGTTGGTCACTCAGACTGAGCTATGATTAGATTAGTCACTAAGGTATAGAAGCATGCCTTTTCCTTCACTTAGTACAGCCCTGGCCCGGGGCACGTGACGCGGAAAGAGAAACATAGGCTGAGCTCTGTCCCCACTCACTCGCTTGGCAGGAGCTGAGGTGCAGTGTTCCGCTTGGACAGTTGTATTTGGAATCCTGTTCAGTTATCCAGAAAGAACTGGCTCATAAGATGTGTACACTTACAGAACCACCAGGCTGTGTCAACTACACAGCTAAAAAGAGGACTCTTGCTTGCTATAATCTGAATCCGGATTCTAAAATGAGAAGCAGCAGGATTAGGAAAGACAGAAGAGAGAGAAATGGGATTGGGCAAAGCAGAGAAAGATAAAGGGAGATAAACAAGAGAGAAGAAGGAGGGGAAGAGAGGAAGAGAGGAAGAGATGGAAAAGGGAAGAAAAGAAAGAACGATAAATTATTCCATAAAAGTAGAAGTTATTTCAGGAAAAAAAAACCTCACTAACTGCTTCCAACATTTTTGGAGGATTATATTGGACAGGCACATAGGTCCTGGCTTAACCAGTCCACACTAAAAAAGGATGGGCATAGCAATTATACAGATGAATACATACATGCTCGTGTGTGTATGTGTGTGTGTGTCTGTAGAGAGGTAGAGGTGTGTGTGTGTGAGAAAGAGAAGAAGAGAAAGGGAGAGAACTATATGTACAACTTTTAAGCCTAAACAAAGAGTGAGAAACCTGTATTAACCACAACAAATTAAAGCTTTCGTTTCTTAGCCTAGGGCAGAAGCTGAAGGTGGAAAGCTACAGGAGGGGGTCCTCCAGGGGAGAATGTAGCTTGCTGGTGCCAGCATCCTGGTCCATGAAGAATCCATAACAAAGAAACTAAGAAGACATTGATTTTCAGGCAAGGTCGAGATGAAGGGATGGGTTGGGGCCAGGTTTTCAGACCTTGCAATATTTTGCCTTCTGGGCGAGTGTCTGTAAGCTGATGATAATGATGACAGTTGGCCACGAGCCTTCGCAGATGCCTTTCCCAAGCATTTACAGACTTAATGAATCTATAGAGCCTCCCGTGGGCCAGAGCTGTTGCGTTAGTACTAAATTACTACCGCAAGGAAATGAGGAAGGTCTAAGTGAATGATGGAGACACATGATGACAACAATCTCAGTTTGAATTCTCACTTACCTTGCTTGGAATGGTTCACCCAGGAGGCACAGGGCAAAAAGTGGGGGCGAGTGTGAGATTTCAGGAAAGAGGAGAGGATGCCCCAAGGGAGCCTTTACTTCCTTGCCCTGGTGACCGTTTGACCACGGCTGTCTGAGCCTGCTACCTCCACCTGTTGACAGCAGGTGCTCGCCTTACCACACAGCTGCCCAGAACTGCTCCAAGATGCTCATGAGACTCAAAGTCTTCAAATTTATGCATCCTGTGTCTCCAGAGAGAAGGTAGATCATTCTCCCAAATGCCTTTGCAGCTAGATACAGGCATTAGGCAGGCCTCTTCAGATGGCCCAGGGAAAGATGTTGACTTTGAGAGTCAGGCCTGACGGCACAAGCTTGTAATCCCAGCACTTGGGAGGTGGAGGCAAGAACATCAGGAGTTCAAGGCCAGCCTTGGCTAAATAATGAGTTTGAGATCAGCCTGGGCTAGCTCCTTGAGACCCCTTCTTGAGGAATCAATCAGTCAGTCAAAAAAATAGCACTTTGATTTGATTGAAAGCCTAGGAAATAAATGCTGGGTAGATTACTGATGGGGATGTTAGAAAGAAAGTACTTTGTAAAGGCATAGAAAATAGGGGAGACCCAGGGATTGCTCCATTGCTAGGGTATAGCAGCAGGGGGTCTCCTGTGACTATGACTGGGGTTTCTTGATCTTGCTGAGCAGACTCCCAGCTATGGCAACTAGTAACCAAGACAGTGAACACAATCAAGTTTCCTTCCGTGACTTTTACTATTGTTGCCAAGAACTCAGTAATTAAAATAAATATTTTATTATAACATATTAGAGACCATTTGAAAAAGAAAAAAGTGCTTATCCTAATTTGCAGACCAAAGATATGTAGTGTCTGAGAAGCATAGAGCCATCTACCTGAGTATCTCCAGACTAAAGCCAGCCCTGGGTTTTGGATTCCTAGGTCAGTGGTTTCTGTTTGTTGGCGTTGTTTGTGTCTTTTCTACCATAAAACCATGCCCTTGTGAGAAGAGTCGTGTTTAAGTTAGATTCAAATGATCATTGAGGATTTTTAAGTACATTCACTGTCTGTCCATAGTGAACTTGTTTTACTAAGCAAAGCAGCTGTAGGCAGGGCAAGGACGGCACAGTGGCTTCAAGGGCAATAACCAAAGGTCTCTGAAAAGATGTAGTAATCAAGATAAATAAGACAATTGAGTAAGTGGGGGACTCACGCCTATAATCCTACCACTGGGGTCTGAGGTAGAAAAATTGTCGTGTGTTCGAGGCCCGCCTAGCTAAAAGCAAGTTCCAGGTTATCCTGGGCTATAGAGTCAGATCCTGCCACAACCAAACACACAAATAAACAAAAAAGAGTTTAATCCAAAATTTATATATTCTAGTGCAAAATAAAAATTAATACAAGATCTATGATGAACAAAACAGAAAAAAATTAGAAAAAAAAATCAAGATCAAGATTACTGATTTTTTTCCTTTCTCCTTAGACTGATGTCTAGTTACCTACCCTCTTTCTTCAGGGAACATGTGCATAATATTTTAA
Source organism: Ondatra zibethicus (assembly GCA_004026605.1). Lineage (NCBI taxonomy): Eukaryota > Metazoa > Chordata > Mammalia > Rodentia > Cricetidae > Ondatra > Ondatra zibethicus. Next base: position 26,119 of record PVIU01006223.1, on the reverse strand, counting down.
AAACAAACTAATAGCACAGATTAAGCTACCTAAGTGCCCACTCGGGCACTCAAAGCCAACTGTCTCTCTCTTCTCCTAGAGTTAATGTTCTTCGGCAAAATACACGCCAGAATCTTCCTGGGAGCATTCCTGAGCCCACAAATTTGGATTAGATCAGAATCTCCATGTCTAAACCTGTCTGAATTTTGTAGAAATATTAACTCTGGCTGAATCTCTAAAATAACAGAGGGAAGAAGGCCAAATTAAATACAAAGAGACATAAGATCAAATTTTCACAAACCTCTGGGCAGATGGCCATCCAGCGTCTGTGAACAGACGCCTTGGTAAGTCAAGGATAGTGTAATTAGCTTCCTCTGACACTTTGCTCCAGAGGCAGGATAGCTGTTGAAACAGTTGATGCTTCTTGTTACAGTCCCGATGAGGTAGGAACTCATAGGAGGAAATGCCATTGGATGACATTCCTTGCTAACAATGACAGAGCCACACAGCCCAAGCCTGGCTGTAACCACCCCCAAGACTGGGAGCTTTTTTGCTATACAAAGTTCAGGGAGCTGAACGGTTGCCCCCCCCACCCTGGACATCAAGGCATCTGAAGATCATGAAGCTTAAGGACAGACCTTCCCAGCAAGCCACAAGTCCAGCTGGAAGGAAGGCTCCTGCTCCTGTTTGATGAGTTGAGAGTAGGAGAGAAGGGAGTGGATTTCAAAAGTGTAGTTCCTTTATAAAGGCTCAGAGCCACCTAGCAGGGTCTACCATGCTGTAAAGTTTGTTCAGTCCCCAAGGATAGTCTCACCTATGTTTATTACACAATCCTGGATGTTCTGCCATGTTAACTCTTTTGCAAAGTTTCCTAATACAGGTGGAGAAACTGAGGCCCAGATAAATACTTTCAACAGTAAAACTGAACTAGAATCGGATTTTCCAGTCCTCTTTCTGGGTCTTACAATTCTCATTTCTAAGGCTCATTTCTGTGTCTTATAGTCATACAGTGGAGATTTCATGTTCTACACAGTCCATGTGCTAAAAGTTAGCATCAATTTTCAGGTTGGGAGACCATCCTGTGAAAGGCTTAATGTGCAGACCAGAGGTCAGAAACAGCAATGTGAGAGCCCAATCTAGTTTTCAGAAATGTTTTCCCCCCTCTCTCTTTTTCAAGCGTTTGGAAAAATTTGAACTTGTCAACATATTTTACGATAAGAATTTTCATTTCACAAGCAAATCCAGATTTCTGGCTTTTCTCAAAAACTTCCCTGATCAGAACACACTGGAACCATTTTCATACATGGCAACGATTGCCTGGAGTGGGCCGTGTAACGGGGTTCTTGCGAGAGTGTAACAAAATGCACAGACGTGTTGTGAGCTACTCGGTGGCATTTGGGACCTTGAGAACATCCACTGTGGCATTACTTACACCATTGGCAATGGCAAACATCATAAATCTGCCTTTATTTCTGTTCTTTTCCCTTCTCTTCCCCCTTTATATTCTCTCCACCCAATGTCCTTCCTCCTGCCTCTTTCTTTCTCTCAATTTATCCTTTGCTTTTGATTTTCTACAGTACCACTTCTGACTGGAGCTTTGGACGATCAACCCTGTTTAGAAACACACTGTCCCTAGTGCCATTTTTACCCCTTGAACTTTCTGTCTAGACAGGAAGCAAAGTTGGTGTCTCATACTATGGACCATGGATATAAATGGTAGGCTTTCTGAAACAAACTTTTGTATTGTTATTGAACAGGACAAAGGAATTGGTCATCATAAGTTTTTTCTAATTCATTTAAAAACTTGTTTATTCCAAGCTCAGCACTACTGACCAAATAGAAAAGATTAACTCGAGCAATTATTAAGAAGTCGACATGATTCAGCAATATCCATTTCAACAACTAGAATATTGACAATATGCTCACAATCCCTCTGTATTGTTTAGCCTACTAATTACTACCCTGCTCCTCTCCCCAAAGATAACCAGTCTCCAGATTGAGTTTTAGCTATGTATGAACTTTTCGCAAATTGAATATAGAGTGTATAACCTTCATTTTTCAATTATCTACTTAATTTTATATGCATGTGAATGTGCCTGAGCATACGTACATGCACCATGTGCATGTAGAGCACGCAGAGATCAGAAGACAGGGTAAAACCTCTGAGCTAAAGAGCTATGGAGACTTATAGACAGTTGTGAGTCACCATGTGGGTCTTGGAAACTGAACCTGTGTTGTCTGCTTGAGTTGTAGACATCTTAACTGCTAAGACATATTTCCATTCCCAGAGTGTAACCTTTAATATCTGCCTTTTAAAAAGTCATATTTTTATTTAGTATTATATATGTTAATATAGTAATAATAAATTAACAAAAATATATTATTAGTTGAAATCTGCATACATTTATACAATGTATTTTGATCACCTGTCTACTGTTACTTTTTTCTAAATCCTCCTAGAGCTCTTCAGCTCATTTCCCTCCCAATTTCATGTCTGCTTTTTTCCCTTTGTTATTAATAACTAATCCCATGAGTCTAATTAGCGTTTCCCATATATGCATGGATATGGGACTATCCATGAAGGCAGTGGACATCTACCATTGTCCATGTCTCTAAAGGAGAATGACTCTCCCTTATCCAGAAACCACAACAGCTTCTTTGCCAAGGGTGGGGTCTTGAGCCCCTCCCCCATTCATGCTGGAATTTTCACTGGCTTAATCTTGAGCAGGAAACCACAATTATTGGGAGCTGATGAGTTCAGAGACACATTATAACCAGAAGTCAGCATTTCACGGTTCTCCTCCTCATCTGCTAGCTTGGCTTCTTTGATTTAACTTTGTGTTTATAGATTCATCCTTCTTTAGAACACTTGAATGCAACATTTCTTTCTATGAATATTCCACGATTTATCTACTCATTTTGTTGCCAAATCTGAGTTTTCTTTCTTTGGGGTTTTCCCCATCTTTTCTCAAAGCTTGAGAGAAGATTTTGCCTGCTGACAGTCTATGTGGGAAGGTTTTCCCAGACACCAGGAGAGAGCGACGCGGGAAGAGAAGCGAAGACAAAATGTGGACGTGTGGCTTCCCGAATTTTGTCTGGGGGCTTAGGAAATGCTTTCCAGCATGGTCTACCAGGGGGAGCAAGAGATGGAAACATTTACCCATTGTCCATCTGCTCTGTCCCTCAGTTGTCAAGGACACTGCCATAAGGGAAAACTTTCCCAGGTGCTCCGATTTTCCTGAAGAATTTGGAGGCTAAAGAAGCTGTATTGCAGGAAATAAGTCGCTAGAGCAAAAGTGAGCCCCAAAGGATTTTAAAGCTGTGTAAATGCCTTGGCTTTTTTGACTAATGCAGTAGTGAGCATTCTTGTACGCATCTCTTGGCGTGCATGTCTATATGTGTCTATTAGATGTATTCATAGGAATTAAATCAGTATTCCATAAGGTAGTCACATATTCAGCCTTAGGAGATACTGTCAAATAGTTTTCTAAAGTGGTTGCAATTTATCTACACTCACACCAGACTCATAGGAAAGTTGCAGTTGCTTCAATATTCATGATGTCAAATACCTTTTTAAAAATTATACTTAAAAAATAACCATATATGTATCAACCAAATTAAATACAAAAGCTTTTCTGTTTTTTCTCTTTCTTTTAATAGTTTCAAATGGCAGAAGATTGTTGCCAGATTGTGTCTTTAGCTGTTGGGTTCACTTAGCCCCACGCTGCACATCTGGTCATTTGATTGCTATGTCCCAGCCACAGATGCGCTCTTGGATTCTGAACTATGGGGGTGAGAACAACAGCTTCACACTTGACCCAAGAGGCAAATCCAAAGTAAACAGAGAGAAGGGAACAAGACAGTAAGAAGAAGTTGCCGTAATTAACGGTTGTCATTTATCAGGCAATATCCCAAGGCTTTGACTAACCTGACTCCCTGTTGTGATACAGAATCTCTTCCTGTGTGGAATATAATTGTTCCTGCAGTAATATCCAGGGCTCCACTTTCCTTTGCTCTGCTTAAAGTCTCAAGATCCAGGCTGCCTGCAGCATGTGACCTCTGCTAGAGAAACAGGAAGGGGAGACCTCTTTCCAATGCCTGTCCCCCAAATTCCTTTTCTCCTAAGTTCCACCCTAAGATGAACCCCACCTGCCTCCAATGTGATCCCTCCCAGAAGCCCAATGCTCCCTCCAGAAATTCTTCAGCTACTATCGTCATGAGAAAAGTTGCTTGCTATTGGTTATCTTGGCCTGTTCTTCAAGAACTCCTCCTAGGATATACAGCAAATCTAGAAAACCATGCTCAAGGGTCTATGCCTTCTAACCACCTCTTCCAAAGACAGTCAGTGGAGCTAGAGGAATGGCAAATAGAAGGAATTCCTACTCCAGAGGCCACTGGCAGCTCCCTGGGTTCCTCTTGCTCTGTGGCCTTCAATGGCCATGCCACTCCTCAGCCACTAAAAATGAGGGTTCTCCAGTCTCTGCCCTATGCTTTGAGATAGTCCAGCCTACTTGACATCTGAGATGGGCAGTTCCTGACTCACTGCTGGCTCATCCAGTCCAGCTAAGCTAGGCCACCAGCGCTTAAACCCACTGTGTGATGTCCTGGGGGAGAGTCCTCCATCCCAGACAGCGTTTACTTGACTATATGGTTCAGGGAGAGCAAATGACCCCAACATCCTGCACTGATGAGTGTTACAGGTGTCCTTGGAGTACCACCAGGAACTTTATATTTCATAGATTCTAGACCTATCAACTGAGTTGCTTGTGGGAGACGGGCGGTAAGGTGGGTGGGAGCTACAAACCCATCTACTGTAAGAACAGCCAATTGAAGTGAACAACTGCTCAGCTTGCTATGTAGACTGAGCACTCTCCAGCTTGCTCATTTAACTCACAGATGTTTTTGAAGCAGCTGCAAGATTTGGCTTGTTCGACGCCTATGCCCTTGAGTGCGGGATTGGGCCATGATGACATGATTGAGGGGACATCCAAGCATAGGCAGTTGACTTTTAGAGACCAGCCTCCTATAGTCACCAGGTTCCTGTGCCTAGGCAGTCATCCAAATGTGGATGCCCATTTCCCAGCAGCACGCCTTATTGTGCTTTCGTTGTGGTTGTAGCTCCCACATTTGCTGTCTTGAGAATGTCACGAGGAATGTGGGGTGGATCCATTCAGATCCTGGGTCTGTCCCCCAGGGCCTCCACAGACTGCAGTCCGAGCCCGTGGGGTAGTTCAGGCTGTCAGACAATAAGGAGCACAGTCCACACGGGCACTTGTGTTTTCAGTCTTGGGTCCAGCTCCATCTCATTAGCAGATGAGAACTTTTCACAACGTATTTCAACACGGCAAGGCTCAGTTTCTGCATCTGAGCCACAGGTTAATGAGAATTCTATTTAATAGCAATTTTATAGGGTTTGATAAGCCACTGAAACGTAAAGCAGGGAACAGTAAGATGTAGTAGGTGGCTTTTACTGTTTATAGAAACTTTTATATATATTTTTTGAAATCCTGAGGTTAGAACACACAGAAAAAGATTCAATTTTGTCTTCTCCAAGCCCTTTATCACTTATCTCTCTTCCATTCACTCTAAAAGATCTCCATTGTCACCATGTAAGCACAGAGCCCACCCCTAGCATGGTTGAGTGGGATGGCAATGTGTTGCCTGCTTTCCTCTCAGCCTGGGTTTCTACTAATTCATCCTCTTGCTGGCTTACACTTTCCTTCTTCTGGTTGTTTTTGTTTTTCAGGTGCTGAGAGATTTAAATACCCAGTATAGACTGGGTTAGGCAACATCTCGAGGCTAAAAGAGCTCACCTTTCCAGAACTAAAACTAGACAGACACCTGTTTCTGAGTCTCTGCAATTAGCCCTTTGACGGGTTAGCCTTTCCAGAGTGCGCTGTGAGCCAGCCAGACTCTGATAAGGACTTCTGCCCCAGATGGAGAATGTTAACGTCCACAAAGGACACGGTGTATTTCATCATGAGAACGTCAGGAAAACATCCCTGAAGAGCTGGCTTCCCTTGCCAGAGCTGCCTCTCAGTTCATGCGAACGGCAGAGGTTTTGGGCCTTGGAAGTGCATCTAACTGAGGTTAAATCTCACACTTCCATTGGTACATTGACTCTTCTTGAGGAAACATCAGAATTGCCTATCAAGGGAGGTTTCTCAATATGGCTTTCTGTCTCAAAATCCTTTCGTGAGTTAAAACTGCAGGACCAGCTAGGACCCTGGGCAGTGGAGGAGAGGGTGCCTGAACTTGCCTTGTCCCATAGTCAGACTGATGACTATCTTGAATATCACCATAGAACCTTCATCTGGGGACAGATGGAGATAGAGACAGAGTCCCACATGGGAGGACTGAAGTGAGCACCCAAGGTCCAATTGAAGAGCAGAAGGAGGGAGAAGATGACCAAGGAAGTCAGGACCATGAGGGGATGATCCACTCACTGAGACAGTGTGCCTGAACTAATGGGAGCTCACCAAAGCCAGCTGGGATGGGACTGAATGAGCATAGGATCAAACTGAACCCTCTGAATGTGGCCGACAACTGGGGGCAGACTGAGAAGACAATGATAATAGCACTGGGATTTCTCTCTATGGCATGTACTGGCTTTTTGGGATCCTAGTCTATTTGGATGCACACCTTCGTAGGCCTGGATGGAGCGGGGAGGGCCTTGGACTTCCCACAGGGTAGGGTACCCTGCCCTCTCTTAGGACTGGAGGGGGGAGGGGAGGAGAGTGAGTGGGGGAGTGGGAGGGAAGTGGGTAGAGGGGAAGAAGTGGAAATTTTGATTCCTAGTATTAATAAAGTAATAAAAAAAACCCGCAGGACCAAGGATATGGATGGGGATTGTCATCCTGAGACCATCACTCTTTCTAGGTTCTGCTGTCGGCTATCCAGGCCAAAACCAACCATCTCGATGGCTTCTCAGCTGAAAGGCTTCCATCCAAGGGAGTGCTTCTGAAAACACAAGTTTAGAAATCCACAGCCCCAGAGAAGTTAAGGACCAAGGAGGACCCTAAAAGGGATGCATGAGTTGCCCTAGGAAGGGGAAATAGATAAGATCTCCTGGGTAAACTGGGGGTGAGTGGGGTAAAGGGGAGGGGATGGAGGATAAGAACACAACCTAGTGCCAGGAACCACAAGGATGACCCCAGTTAAGACTCCTAGCAATAGCAGAGAGGGTGCCTGAACTGGCCTTCACCTGTACTCAGATTGGTGAAAAACCTAATTGTCATCTTAGAACCTTCATCCAGTAACTGATGGAAGCAGATGTAGAGATCCACAGCCAAGCACTGGGATAAGCTCCAGGGGTCCAGTTGAGGAGAAGGAGGAGGGATTGTATGAGCGGGGGCAGGGCGGGTGGGGCGGGGGATGGGGGGGTCAATATCCTGACAGGAAACCCACAGAGACAGCTGACCCCAGCTCTTGGGAGATCACGAACTCTGGACCGACAGCTGGGGGAGTCTGCACGGGACTGAGCTAGGCCCTCTGCGTGTGAGAGTTGTGTAGCTTGGTCTGTTTGTGGAACCCCTGGCAGTCGGACCAAGATCTATCCCTGGTGCATGAGCTGGTGATGGGGAAACTCTATTAACCAATCACATCTAATTAAGGTGTGGCTACCTGCAGCCGAGGAGAAAAAACTGGGAGAACTCAGGTGCTCGCTCTCTCTGTGCAGTGCCCGCGGGACATATAGGAAGTCGGACCTCCCACTCTTGTAGCCTGAGTTTTCCCCTTATAACCATTAAAATATAATTGTTATTCTTGAGCTGGCCTGGTTATTCATTGTACCGACCTAATTTACTACAAGCTGGCTTTTGTGGAGCCCATTCTCTATGGTGGGATGCCTTGCTCAGTCTTGATGTGGGGGGAGGGGCTTGGCCAAACCTCTCCTTGATCTGCTAGGCTTCATTGAATTCCCATGAGAAATCTTACCTTTTAGGAGGAGTGGGTGAGGGAGGGGGAGGAGGGGAGGTTGGTATGTAAAATGAATAAAAAAAAATTAAAAAAGAAATCCCAAAGAATCATACTTCTGGAAAAAGCCATTCTGTTTGAGCCCGAATATATGACGCTTCCAGGAGAGCTTCTTTTCCGGTAACTGGGAATTCCCGCCTTTTCCTCAATCGTCATCAGGACTTCACTAATGTCTGCCCCTCCGTCTCCTGCATCTCAGATGCAGCATGCGCGACCCAGTGATAGCGGAGTGCATATAGGAAGTCAAAAGATGGAGCTCAGATTGAAGCCAGGCCTCTGGCAGGCATCGCATCAGGTTTCCCAGTAACACTGCCTTCCTCCGCGGAAGTTACGCTGCCGTGCACATAAATGAGAAGAAGAACATCTCTGCCCCGTTCCCTTCAGCAGCTCAGCTCTGCAAGGATGCAGCCGGCCATCTGTTTCCCCCATAACCCTTGCCATAAATCTGCTTTTAAAACACATTCTCTTGCAATGCTGTCAATGGCCCTTGCATTAAAAATGAGGAAAATATGGAAACATGCATTGAAATATTCAGCAACAAATGGCTTCTTTATTGCATAAAAGCTCTCCTATGTCTCAAAGGTGGCGTGAAATAGAATAATTTATCAAAAATGAGATTATTATTGCTGGGAAAAGCTCTATTTCAACTTCAGTTTTCTTCGGGATTAAACCAGACCACGACAGTCCGCTGGGGGTGTTCAGAAATGTGTAAGTCAAGTATTTAAAAGCTTTAAGTGGGAGATGTGTGCCGATCCTGCAGTGTTGGGAAAGACAGAACACACTGTTATTTTCATCTCTGGAGGATCAGCTCTTGTGTCCAGAAAGGAAAAGTAAAGATCATAATTTTTCAATGACCAAGACAGGGATTTGAAATGCAATGTCAGGACCTGCTGACTTCCAAAGGCTCTGGCTTCTGGGTGGCATCCAGTCTTAGGGAAGCAGTCTGCAAAACAAATATTGTCTTGAGAAAACTTTACCCTGCTGTCCTTTCTGGCCTTGTTTTGCAAGGAGATGAATGGAGCCCTCAAAGGAAAACTGAAACTCTGGAGTTCAAAAGAAAGCAAATTGTCTTCTGAGTTCGCCAAAAAATAGTTCCGGCTAACATGCAGTGGAGATTTATGGCCAGCTTTCAGAGGCCGAAAATGTGAGCCAACGTGTTTCTCATGAGTGTGACATTGAATATGACTTGATTTGTTTGTTATTAACTCGGGGTCATCCCACAAATCACATAACAGGAGACTATGGGAGCAGAGAGTTGGTCATTACAGTCTTTTATACCAGCTGCTGCAGAACAGTTTTACTAGAGTAGAAAACCCCAGATTAGTGCTGTAACCCATGGAGTCTAAGGTCCTAGGTAAGGGAAGAGGAAAGGGAGGGGCATTCACTTTTCTTTCTTGTGTGTCTTCTTTCTTGCTACTGTGTATATGTATGCAAAAGCATGTACATGTTTGAGCACACACAGACCTGCATGCATGTACGTGTGGTTGCCAGAGCCAGCCTTGAGAGCTTTCTCGGTCACGCTCCATTCTGTTTTGTGAGATAACGTTCCCCCAGAGCTCAGCCATTCCATTAGTATGGTGGCCCTGCAAACACCAGGGATCTGCCAGTCTCTGCTTCCCCAGTGCTAGGATTACAAACTCCCATTGCTGAGCCTAGGGTTTTTACAAATGGATTTGAGGGATTGAACTCGGATCCTTATGCCCTATCTCCCCAGCCCTGCACTCACTGCTATATGAGCTTCCACAGAAGGGATACAAAAGTGATTATTTCATATTCCCTATATTTCATCAAGGCTTTAAAGAAGAACTATCTAACATTGTGGTAACAGAAGGGGGAAATTTTGCAAATGGCTATCCTTCCTTTTGTATTTTCATTTCTTTATCAATACCCTTTATCCATGTCTTTTGTGCAATTTCATTTTTCATTCAAACCCTGCTACTCTGCTATAGGGATCTGTGTTTGAAGCTGGACACTAAAACCATTATATCTATCTTTTATCTGGGATAGAGGAGAACAAGAGTTGGGCAGCAAAGGGCCCTGGGGTGGGAGCAAGGGGCTGGCGAGGAGGAAGCCTGGCTTGAGGACAGGACCCTCAGGACTGACTTCTCGGCAGGCTATCCAGTCATCTCTATCCTTGGATGTCTGCACTGGAGTTGTAATAACAGGCAGCATTTATTAAGCACTTATCTGTGCCAGAATCTCTGTATTATCTCCGTTAGTCCTTGCACAATCCAAGAAACAGGCACCACCACCATCTCAATTTTATTGGGGGGGACGAGTATCCCCAAATGGGTTACATTCCCACACCCATATGTCATCCAAGTAACTGATCCAAGTTCTGTCTCACGCCAGAGTTCCACTTCAGACCTCACTGACCCTCCATCAGCCCCACTAGCTGTAACTTCTTATTTACTTTTATCTCCTTCTGAAGGTTATCAAGACTTCAGGAACCCATCTTGCATGCATCTTCCCTATTCTTTATAAACTATTACAAAGAAAAGTAGTAGTTCCTGAACCAAGGCTCATGGAACCCTGATTCTTATTTCTCTGTAGTCACCAACTTATGGTGTGGGAGGTCCTTCTGTCTTTGTGTTGCTTTTATTGGTTAATAAATAAAGAACTGCTTTGAGCCTATGGCAGGGAAGAACAGAACTAGGCGGGAAAAGCTAAGCTGAATGTTGGGAGGAAGAAGGGCAGAATCAGAGAGACAGCATGGAGCCACCGCTGGAGATAGACGCTCTGAAACTTTGCCAGTAGGCCACAACCTCATGATGATATACAGATTAATAGAAGTGGGTTAAATTAATATAAGAGTTAGCCAATAAGAAGCTAGAGCTAATGGGCCAAGTTGTGATTTAATTAATATAGTTTCTGTGTGATTATTTTGGGTCTAAGATAGCCAAGCGGCCAGGAACCAACAAGCAGCTCTTATCCCTCCAACAAATTTGCTCTACTACCGTAATTCTGGGACATCGGGCCTGTTTTCTCATCTATAAAATGAGAAAGTTGGGCTAAATGGTGGTGTCTAGAATGATTTGGCGTCTGGCTTTGGGTGGCTTCTCAGCATCTAGGAAGAGCTCTGAAACATAGACCCTGGAGAGTGTCCATCCGGGATCTGAGTGGCATGGTGGTGACCCCTACGGTGGCAGCGACTTGATTTCTGAGTTCCATATCAGAATACCTACAGCCACAGTCCCTGGGTGATAACGTATTGCAACACTGAGCCTGCTTCAGGATTCAGTGCTATGTAAGTATGATAAGGGGCCAGGCCTGCCTGCTCCTGATGGAAGGTGCTGCCGGTCTGGTGTGACTCAAATGTTTCCCACCAGTGTTCAGGAACCAGAAGCTTGATCCTGACACTGCTGAAGTGGTAAGACATTTAGAGAGATGGAGAGATGACAGGTCGCTATCCTTGGGAGGGAGTAATACGTTCTCCCAGGCTTAGATGCATTCCCACCAGAGGAGCTTGTTCTAGGAAAGCAAGCCTGACTCTTGTCTCCTGCTTTCTGTATGCACACAGGAATCCTCCCATGCAGACTGTTCATCTCTCTCATGCATGATCATCCATCTCACATGGAATCATGCTATACTCCAGAGGTTCTCACATGCAGCTGCCTGATCTTGGACTTTCAGCCTCCAGTGTGAGCCAAACAAACATCTTTTCTTTATAAGACATCAGCCTCAGTTAGTTTCTTCTAGCAATGCAAAATGAATTCAGACATAAGGTGGGGCACAACAAAACTTTATTTGTATTTTCCTCGCTATCTTTTGTGACCCAGTTCCTGCACTTCTTTGTACCAAGCCCCAGTAAGCAAAATAAACCTGAGAATGGTGTCTTTGTCCTATGATGAGAAGATTCACGGGGTATCTGATTTGTATATTACAAACATTTCATATTGCCTGTTATTAAGTGGTACAAAATCCCCTTTGAAGTAAGATATTCTTTCAGTTCAGTGTGTATTCCCAATCAGAGCAAAGGTAGGCCACACACAAGAAGTATGTTTTTACATCCTTCCCACATTAGGAGAGAGAAAACACAATTAAGCAAATTTGCTATGGGGAGAAGCCTGGCTTTCCTTGCCTCTAATGGGGATAGAGCTTTGTGCGAAAGAAGTGCCAAGTTATATGTGATGCTTAAATTCTTCTAAGTGCTGAATAATTCATGCTTGCTTTCCTTCCATTCTTTTCCACTCCCTTGTCTCCTTTCTCCATTCTATACGGATCTCTGATGTCCTTTCTGGAATTAGGAGATCTTCAGCTCTTTACATAATCAGGATTTAAGTCTAGCTTGGGGGGAAAGTTAGATCCAAAAAATAAATCACAATAAGGAAAGGAAAAACATTGCTTGCCTAGGGATAGCATACTACCCTTCGGTCTTGGCCGCCTCAAGAGCATCTGTTAAAGGCTTTTGGGTGGACACATGAAAGTGGGGGTGGCTGGTGAATATTTATAAAGCTGGATAAAGGGAAAGCAAACTGAAAACGATACCAGTCCCTTCTCTGGAAGAAACCCATTGTGCACAACACTCTACCCCAAACACTTAGATTTCTGCCCTTCTCTGCTCATCTGCTCTGCTTTGTGTTATTTTGGTGTTGGAGAACTGACTCCAGCACAGCCTAAGGGGGATTTCTAGGGGGACAGTTGAACATCTTTGTACGTGGCAGATCTTGTGTCTGGAATAGATGTTCCAACCCTCTGCCTCTCCTGCCCATCCGCCACTACCCTGCCTGCCTGAAGCAAAAGCAGTCGTGGATTCCATAAACCATTATTCCATAAGAACTGAAAAGATGAGAGCCACAAAGTGAGCTGTCATTCATATGTCTTCCTAAATTGTAAAATAGCATGTGAAGGATGTGCACAGGGAGAGGGAGAGTGTGCAGCAAGAGATTTGGGGGACTTCCAGGATGAGGGACAAGCAGGCTGGACAAGCATGAACGATGACAGCTACTACAGAGGTTTGTCATTTGTTCTTGACCACAGTTGGAGCCATCAGAGAGCAAATGAAACTGCAGGTTCCTTGGCCACACCTCCAGAAATCCTGAATTGGTTCATATGGGGTTGGTCTCAGATAATTTGATGCAGAGAGACTAGGTCTAGAAACACAAGAGCAATGGCCTAGCTTCCAGAAAGGCTGAGTCCAGAAGGAGTAAGCTAGAAGAAAGGTAAGACAGAGAAGTCAAATTTAGATTTCAGTCTAGGCAACATTCCTCCTTAATCTTTATGAGTACTCTTCCTTTAAATTAGAAAGTTAATAGTAGGTACTATACAGTGAGTTCTTGCTTAGAACAAGGCGTGGCAACTCATAATAGTCCTGTAAGGGAGATATATAATCCCCACTAACATATGAGGAAACTGAGGCACAGCCTGAGTATAGAGATTATCAAAAAGACCATACCACTAATCAGTGTTGGGATTGGGATTTGAACCCGGGAATCTGAATGTGTAAAGTTAGGGGAATTCCGCAAGGAGCACACAGGAAATACTTAGTTGTTGCTTAACGTAGAGGGCCTCAGGGTCTGTGTCCTTCTTTCATGGTCTTGCTGAGACACGAGTAGCTGCTGGCTTCTCTGGTAGAAGTCTACTGTAATGGCTGGAAGGCCAGGGTGATGAGAAGACTAAGAGACCTTGCCTCGGTCTCCTTGCTTCTAAAATAAAGGCAGCAATGTAAGTCCTGGGGTCAGAGTGTGTGATGTTCTAAGGAGAGAATGCATTAGAACGAATAGTAGTCTCAAATGCTATATTCTCTATAAATGACCTTCCCTAATTTCAAGACCTATGGCTCAAGTCATTATACAGAACAGCGGAGACTGCCTTCTCTACAAACTTTTCCCCTTTCTTTTACTGATTCCCAATCATGTCAGGAAAAATAAAAATGTACTCTAATTGATTTTCAAATGGTGGCTTAGTCTTCTTTCTTAATGGATTATTCTCTCATGGCTGGAAAAAAATGGAGATATTTGGTAAGAGTGCTGAGGCTGCTATTCGGGAACAAAACAAAGACTTCATCCCAACAGCTCAGAAAGTTTGGTAGTATGTGAGGTGCTGCATGACATCCCAGATTTTCCATATAGTCCAGAAATTGAGATTCCATCCAGAAAATATTTGCAGTCAATATTTGAGACTTCAAAGGAGATTCCACATTCAGATACCTGTCCCTTGATGTAATAAACACATACAGCCCCAAAGTTGGTCGCCTGTAGCTTACATATTTTCTAACATCTTTAACTAACACATGCTGGGTGTTTTGTGTCAGTCAATGGACATTTTGTGTACCATGTGATGCTTAACAGGGACATGTTTTGAAGGAAATCAATCATATCCACAGGTAGGAACACAAAAATGAGAGCCCTTAGTTTAAAGTACACATCAAAGCAAACCAGACAGGCACTTACTTTCTCTAAGTTACTGTGGTCTTTATCTAGGAGTCTGGCTTACCTATGAAAGAGAATTTGCAATCAATTAATCAATCAATCAATCAATGAATATTTTATAGTGAGTTGGCACATCCACCCATATGAAAGGCCTATTTATTTCCTTCTGGGTAAAAAGAAAAAAGTTAATACTCCTTCTGGAAAGCAGCCCTAGGAAGAACTCAACTTCTTCATTTTTCTTTACTTTTTCTTTCTTTCTTTTTTTTTAAATCAATCTTTCCCACTTTCCTCTAACAATATGTAGAGGCCACATTGGTCATCTTTGTCTTGTCAGGTTGGAAAGCTTCTAATTCAGCATTTTCTTTAGAGAAGAGGGGTTGAATGCATGCCCATGGAATTTAGTTCACTCTATTCTATTGCTCTTAGTAGCGTGAGAGAGATGCAATGTAATCAGAGGAAATACTGTGTGTTGGGGGATAATCTTTTTGTACACTGTAAAGATGTGCTTTTGCCAAGGTCCCTTCTGATTGGTTTAATAAGGAGCTGAATGGCCAATAGGTAGTCAGGAAAGAATAGGCTGGACTGCCAGGGAGAAGGGGAGAAAGAGGAACTTGGGATAAATAAAGACATGTGAGAAACACCAGTGAGACATGGAACACAGAATGGAAAAAAGGTAAAAAGCCACATGGTGGAGTATAGATTAATAGAAATGGGTTAATTGGAGTTATAAGAGCTAGCTGGAAACAAGCCTAAGCTAAAGGTCAAGTTTTCATAATTAATAATAAGTCTCCATGTCATTATTTAGGGGCTGGTGGTCCTGATGAGAAAGTACTACTATAATTGTGGGCTGGGGAACTTGGTAGGTGCTGGGAGACAGAACTGGAAGAAGTGGGATTGTAATTTTGCTCTTCTGAATCCCTGATGGAATTGGGCATCCCTCTGCTAGAGGGACTAGCTCCCTCTAGCTAAAGAGGGGTAAAGAGAGACAAGAAAAATAAAAAAGTTATAGGGAAGCAAGACAAGGAAGACTTGTATTTTGACTTTGTTGGTTAGCCAGAAGAAACTAAAACAAGGAGCAGGAAGAATTAAGTCTAGGCAGAATGTCTGGCTGCAGTTTCACGCCCAATGTTATTTCATTACGAAGGCAGAATTTGAGAGTTCATCATGGATGTTCACTTCATTGTTTTGCCTTGGTAAATCATCCTGCATATCACCGGCACCTTCCAGATAAAGACACCAAAGCCCAGAGACACACTGGCCCAGTTGTAAGTCCTCTTCATTGGCAAGCCAGTATCTTCCTGAGATCAGCTTCAGGCCTTTCAGCTTTTCTGAAAGACACCTCTGGAGATGAGTTTTAGAGTTATAAAGCAAAATCTTGGTTTCTTCCACATGAAAAGGATGGGACTACACTGGCATTGTTTTAATCCCAGCATTCTGTGATTCTGAAATCTGGTACTACATTGGTTCATGCTGCATTTTTTTTTCAAGTCTTCCAAAAAAAAAGTCCCAGTGATTATGATGAATGATGTTCATGCCAAATTCTTTAGAGTTTGAAAACATAGCTACATTTTAGTGCTTTTGGAAGCCAAAAGAGAACTTTGATATTTTTTTGCAAGTGTGAAAAATCTTTCAGCTGTGCGAAATTAACTCAAAACATCTGAGTGCCCTGCCTCAAAGTGAGAAATGTTCCTGTGAGCCTTTGTCTTCTAAAGGGGCTCTGTTTTCCTAGATGCTGTAGCTGGAGGTTGGGAAGCTGTAGAAAGGCCTAGCAGACTGACTGACATTTTCTGGGCAGGCTGAGAGCCAAACTATTGTTCTCTGTGTGTCTCAATAAAGAAAGGAGAAGTGTTTACTGAGTATCCCTGGACTCTGCCAATTAGCCTGGAATTTGAGGGATTTTCCTGCTGAACCTTGTGGCTGCCTTCAAAGAACTAGAGGCACAGGTGAAAATGTTTAACCCTTCACTGGAAAGTAGCTAGCCCAGAGCCCCAGCTTCGGCTGATAGCCTCCTTCATTCCAGTCATCCCTGATGTCTCCCTAGGGAGCAGCTACCTCCCCGAAGCTGTCTGTGTTCTCTGCCTGACACGGGAGACGACATAAAAGTGGATTGGTCCCTCTACACAGAACAGCCTGAGGGCACCATCCTTAGAGAGCAGGTCACCAGTCCAGACTCTCAGCCTCAACACTGATGGTGACCTCTTAATATTTCTGTGGGTGGTGAGGGGAATCTGTAGTTTACTCCTCTCAGGTGGTCTTTATGAAAATAGTAGCTTGACAACCCCTGCTACATAATCCTCTGACAGAAATAAAACGTATATATCCAACAGAGAACAGCTATTGGGTGATTTGAAAGAAAACGGCCCCCATAGGGAGTGGCACTACTAGGAGGCTTTGTGGGAGGAAGTGTGTCACTGTGGGGGTGGGGTGGACGCTGAGGTCTCCTTTTCTCAAGCTAGGGTCAGTGTGACACACAGTTCACTTCCTGTTGCCTTTCCATCACCATGTCTACCTGCATACCGCCATGTCTGCCTGCATACGGCCATGTCCCGCCACAATGATAACAGACTGAACCTCTGAAACTGTAAGCCAACCTCAATTAAAGGTTTTCCTTTATAAGAGTTGCTGTGGTCATGGTGTCTCTTCACAGCAGTAGAAATCCTAATGTAGACAAGCTATCACAACAGAATCCTGCCTCTTATAGAATCACAAGGAGAAAGGGCGTGGCCAGGTGCCTGGCTCCCACGGAGTTGCTGGAGGGGCAGGAAGAGAGCCCTTTTAGGATCTGACACTTGCTAGAAACAGGAGACCACAGGTTATGAAAGAGATTAAGGGAAAGTGGACAGGAAAGTGAGAGAATGGTACTGGCTGGGTGGCGGTGGAGAAAGTCAGGAAGACAGCAGGTCCCAAACTTGACCTTGAGTGTGGGAAGCTGTGGACAGCTAACATTCTGTAAGGAGAGACTCAGCTTTGTAGATCTGGTGTCTTACAGGCTGTGGCTGATGTGTTAATGAGGCATTTTATTAAGTAGCTGCCTTCCTGGACTTTGGTAGAGAAGGAGACATAGACAGTAACGATTTGGAAGCAAATCACTTTTTCTCTTGAAAAGAGGTTAATGAGCAGAGAGCCAGTGACAAGGTCTCAAGAGGAAAGGCTTTCAAGTGTTGAGATAAATGAGAGGAACAGAAACATATGGGGGTGATTAGTATTACAGGTCTGGGGTGGTTCAGGGACTCAATAGTCTGACCACAGATAAATTTTAACAAATAAGAGGCTTTATTAAATACTGGCCAGGCCAGGACCATAGATACTGGCCAGGTCCATACCTGAGACTCACACTCTAAGTATGATTCTGAATTACATTACTTTTAGACTTTTGTCCAATCAGGGGCAAGCATGCATTGTGTCGTACTTCCTGTCTTTATGTGATCAAGCACTCATCCCGTGTAGTTAGGGTAACAAAGCTTGTTTACAGAAGCAAAAGCATAAAAAACACATGGCTTATTATCTTAAGTTTTCTACAACAGCCCTCAGCATTCCAAGTCATCTGTCCTGGGCAAGTGGGGCTTATGGGTTAGAGGTATTCTTGTTTTGTAGATCTCCTAAGACCAGCAATTTAAAACATAACATTGGCCTTCACAGTGAGAGAGTGAGAGAGGTGAGGAAAACTGAACTGAAATCTAAAGATTAGGAGGAAGGGGCAAAGAAGGACCAGGAAGGAGAATGTTCTGAAAGGGTTTCACAAAGGCCAGGCAAATGGCTGGTGCTGGCAGCCCGCCATTCTTTTCCCAGGGTTGGATCTGGGTTAGAATTCTGTGTTTCCATCATCTCGCCCACAGAATTTCATCTTCCAAGAACCATAGCCACCCAGTTTGGGGCTTGGTATCCTGACCAACTCCAGACAGCCTGTAGGGAGATCTAAGTGTGGCTGTCTTTAGCACCCAGCATCGGTTGACAGCCGGTCTTGGAGAATGGTGTGGGCGTGACAAGACAGCTTAATGCTGGCTTGCAAACTTCCCCTCGTGGCTTCCAATTACCAATTTTCTTATCTCTGGCTCTTAGCTAGCAGAAGGAAGCCAACATGTAATGAGCACAGGAGGTCAAGCCATTGTTCGACCTGGTCCTGCAGAGAGGGAGAGAGAGGTAATGAAGCCTCAGCTGGGTTTGGCATATAGTAGAAGTGCCTCTACTTACTCCACAACTTCACAGCCTGACTGTAAAAGCCCTGAAGCCTGTGATTATCAGGCTGACCATAAATTGGACATACTGTGGCCTTGTTAGGTTAGGGACTGTGGGGAGTTTGGGTACATTCTTTTTTTCTTTAGGGCCCCCTATAAAAATATTTGGGGATTCAATGATGCTGGCTCGGCACTACTCACCACAAGGCTACGCTTTCTTTTCCTTGAAGATGTGTGTGGTGGCATTTTTACCCTACTGGCCACAGACAGTTTCTCAGTAGCCCTCACAGACCTGGTCGCCTACTCTTGCTAGCGGGACACAAACCAGATGGTGTCCCTATCTGAACAAGTAGCCTCTTTCTCACACAGGCAGAGCTTCCCGGTTACAGGGGAACTAGGGCTGGGGAATGTTGGTTCCTGGAAGCTCACAGGGAGTCCTCTAAAGCGGTGGGATCTGTTTATTTAATTTCATTTTTTAAATATTTTCATAGAAATGAGGATACTGTTCATATTCAGAGCCCCGCTAGTTTCTCCCAGGTCAGAGGAGGTCACTAGGACAGAACTGGGGGGAAGCAGACCTTCTGTTCCCTTAAACTAGGACTGGGGAGTCAACTTACATTTCAGGTAGACAGAATCTGGACAGGCCCTGCCCTCAGGCTAGGTGTGGAGCCAGAAATATCTCAGGCGGTCCCCATTCCTGGGAATAAGAAAGAAAAGCATCTCCTACCAGTTATTTAGATGAAGCAGAGATGTGGCCTTGGTTGACTCCAGTTCGCATGGCGTCACCAAGCTCACAGGTCAGCTTGAGGAACTACAGCTTTCAGCAGACTTAGCTCTCTCTCAGCACTGAGCAAAGCAGCCAGTGCACTCTCCCAGGCCGTTACTAGGGTCTGGCCTGTGGTTGAGAGCAACTCATCACCTAGCTCCATGTGATGTGCCTGTGGACTCAGAGATCCTGGTCCAGAAGCTTTGGGGAACAGCTGCCTGTTAGAGCAGACCATGGTCAAGGATCATGGCCTTCAGGGCACAATAGTCTAAGCCTTCCCTACTACAAATATAACCGGGTCATGGTATTGCCCGTGAGACAGGCCCACAGTTCACGATGCCCCCTAAATTTTATTTTGCTTCTTATCTAAGGTCAATGCACAAATGTGGAATAGTTGACTGTACTGAGCAAGGGGAGGCATGCTGTTGCCATCCTGTAATTTGCATTTTTACTGTCTGCTTTGCAAGGTGCCTCACCGTCTGAGGTAGCCTTGGACGTTTAGTCTTGCTAAACAGGTAGAAGCAACGGCTTCATGAGCTAGAGGAGACAGGCAGTGGGTATCTGATATCACAGAAGCAGTAAGAGGTAAAGGAGAGATGTGTTTCGGAGGAGGGTGGTGTCTCTAGAAAAGATTAGTCCACTGTACCTTATCCACTTTGAGGCCCGTGGGTTGGAGAGTCATGTACTTGTATTGGGCTCTGAAGAATCAGAATCTAAGGCTGGGAAGATATGTGTGTGTAGACCGCGAGTCACAGCTAGGGCTGTGAATCCATCTGCACTTACTGTTGTAACCCTAACCCTAACATCTGCCTGCTGTTGTAATCAGTGACAGTTAAATGTAAGATTCTGAGCCGGACCCTGGCTATGAAAATTGGGCTCCTCCGTGTGCCGGCTTCCCAACTGTAAAATAGGCCTAATAAAAGTTCTTATCGCAGATGGTCATGAGCATTTAGGGAGTTGATATTTGCATAGTCTAGTGTGTGATATCTATCTTCTGTCTAAATAAGTACAAATCTTTGCTCCCAAGATGTACTTGAACACCTTGTGGAGATAAGGGTGTGGTGAGACAGTTAGTGGTTCCATCAGGCACCAACCAGCCTAGAGGGCAACAATCCAAATGCAAGCCAGCAGAGATGGCCAGCCTTGTTCTGATTGTGCAGGGTTTTACTGGAATCAGTGTGTTCTGCTGTCCGAATTGTTTGTGCACTTTGAGAATTAGAGAAAGTATTTAAAATCGTTTATTGTACTGGAAGAATCAAGTGAGCAAGAAAGGAGGCCGTTGGGACACATGGTTGGTTTGTCCCAGGATGCATGGTTTATAGATCACACAAGACCACTGATGTAAAAGACATTAAGAAGCAACTAACTCATCCACCCAGCCTCTCTTCTGCAGATGAGGAAACCAGTGGTTACAGAGGGAGGCACTAGTTAATAAACTCACAAGGGTTACCAGCTCTCTGGATTGTAGTATCCTGTCACCCAGACTCCTGACTTTTAGAATTTTATTGGTTGTATTTTCTCCTAACTTTGGGCTGTTTCAGAACTAGCTCTAAAGGTCTCAGTGGGTTCTGGTAACCCCAGGGAAGTTGGGTCTCTTTTTGTCTGGACCACTGATGGTTTCTCACAGCAGAGAGCACAGGCTCCAGGGTTCGGATCTCCTCACCATCCCCACAAGCCTGTTCCTCCTGGGAACTTGTCACAGTCTCAGAGGATCTTATTTCAAAACAGCACTAATTTCAAAACATCCTTGGGATCACATAACTTCAGACAGGCCATAAACCTCACAACCCCTGGTCCGTCTGTAGCTCAGTGAGCTCAAGGCAAAGGCAGATAAGCAATAAGCTATGCTGTTTTCTTCAGCAGGTCAGTGCCTACCACACTTCCATCCATCCACTGTACACATACACACACACACACATACACACACACACACACATGTTATATGCTCATACTTGTCTCTAAATACTTACAGAGTTATTCAAATACCAGGGGAAATACTGTGTATCCTAATCTTACTGAGAGCCCAGAGTGTTAAGAGTGACAGCTAACCTCCATGTCCATTATCAGTGAAATGTTCCTATTATTCCTGCCCCACAGAAACTTGGGTCTCAGAGACGGTAAAGGGCATTGCCAGGATAAGACAAACAGAAGAAAGCAGAGTTTGGGTATACAGGCTGTCTTGGAGCTATTTCCTCTCAACTGAAACATTTCTTCTGTAAGACCGGGAAGCAAAAGAAACTTACCGAACTCAGGAAGTGGATGAAACCTGCAAGTCTCAGGAAGTTCCTGAAATTACAAGATTTGCAAGGCACCTCCCTTAGTTAATCAATTTAGTAATAATTCCTGGGAGGAAGATTTCTCCCACCATCTGACCTTCCTATAAGTCATGCAGGGAGCTCCAGGGATGCAGCTTCCACAGGATGTTGGTGATGAAGCTGCCTCTGATTCATGCACACTCCTGTAAGCAGCTGGGATAAACTCACTGATTTGGGGACCTAGACTTGGGTGGACTCTTTAGCTTGTTATCACTGTCTTATCTGGGATATATAGACATTTGTTCACACTACTCCAGGAAAAGTCACGTACATCACCAGTGGAAGCGTGAGCCAGGCAGGACTCTTGCCTTTCAGGCTCTGCTCCACTGCAGGCTGCGTGACAATCCACCTGTCACACCAGATCTGTGGGGCATGCACATGCAGCGCAGAGAGACCTTGGGACGTCACACTAGGATGGAGTGAGAAGTGAATGGCAGAGGCAACAAAGAGAAAGGGAGACCCCCGTTAGAAGCTAAGTAAAGAAGAAGCGCAACGTCCAACCAACTGAGAAAACACCAAGGTAAGACAGGGACTGTGAGGGACAAGGAAAGAGGAGAAGAAGGAGCAAACAGCCCCCTCCAAATGGGGGAGGGAGGTCCATCCTCTGTCTTCGGCAGTCCAAACCTCCTTTGAAATAGCTTTTATCTTTAGAAGTTATAGCCGGCTGCAGCCAACTGTTTGCACAGTGTGTAGACTGGACAGTTTATTGCTTTATGGATGCAGTAAACTAATGTGATTAAAAGCAGGAGTGTCACTGCTGTCTGCTCCAGACCTTTCTTGGAGCCAGGAATTTTAATCAGAGAACAGAAATCTTCTTCCTACACTTTGGCTGGGAAGAGCAAAGGAGAGGATAAAGAATGTCGAGAATCGGGAGCTAAGAGATGATGAAGGTGTTGGGGGAGCGTGGGAAGCAGAAATGGAGAGGCATCATCAGCTCACCATGGGAAAGCTGAGACAGAATGGGTCTGATCTCTCACAGGAGAGATGTGGGATCTGAAACACAGGGAGGATGAGATGGAAGACATCTTGAGCACCCTAAGATAGATGACATTTCCCAAAGGATTAGGGAAGGAGACTTCTTTTAAGAACGTGAGAGACAGAAACAAGAGTGTGTGTGAATTAGCTGTCATAGTCAGAGTGACTGGTCAATTCCAGCAGCCATGAACAATAGTAAAAGAGCCACATTTACTGTGAAAATTCAAGATCTCAGTTGCCAACATCACCATTAAGAGCTGTGCTAGATGCTGTAGGCTACAGGAGGCGTGGACAGAGAACGCAGCTCCAAAGACAAATAAATGCCTTCATTACGGCTTTTATGTCTTAGTGAGAGAGAGAGCAGGAACATCAGTTCCCACGTTATATGGCTCGAGTTGTGGAAAAAGAAGTCACTTTAATGTCAGTTCGGACTTTGAGATTTGACCATAGTGGAGTATGGGGGGATCCAAGGGAGGATTCAGAGATGGGGTGAACTTTTGAGCGATTTAGAAGGGTAAGGATTGCTGTGTGAAAGAAAGAAAGGGATTCAAGATCATTACTCAGACTGTCTGAAACATCTCTTTTTAGCTGGTGAAGAAGACTTGGGAAACAAGGAAGAAAAGTTGGCCTGCCTTTACCAGAAGGACAGTGCCACATTGAGAAGACTGAAGGGCAGTGTCACACGGAGCAGACTGAAGGGCAGTGTCACTGAGCAGACTGAAGGGCAGTGTCCCATGGAGCAGTCTGAAGGGCAGTGTCACGCGGAGCTGACTGAAGGACAGTGTCCCATGGAGCAGTCTGAAGGAAAGTGTCACACGGAGCTGACTGAAGGGCAGTGTCCCATGGAGCAGTCTGAAGGAAAGTGTCACACGGAGCTGACTGAAGGGCAGTGTCCCATGGAGCAGTCTGAAGGACAGTGTCACACGGAGCTGACTGAAGGACAGTGTCACATGGAGCAGACTGAAGGACAGTGTCACTGAGCAGACGGAAGGGCAGTGCCACACGGAGCAGACTGATTGATCTGATTGGCAGACAGTACAGGGTTTACCAGCCTCAGTCAGAAAAACTGTGTACCTAAAAACTGTCTATTCTGAAGAAAAAGAAATACATCAGACCAAAAGGCACAAGCATAGTGTGCTGCAAAGAAATTTGAATCTGAAAAGATAAAGCCAGAAAGAGGAGATGCCCAGAGGCTCTACAAAAAGAAAAGAATGAATCCATTTGAAATACTGATTAAAAAGACAAAAAGAAAAAAAAAAGGCATACCTAAGTTCACAAGTGGAGTATCTTCTTCAAAAAATATAGTCGCTGATGACAAAATAAAGCAATAATAAAAAAAGACCAGGAGTTCATGGCAGATAAGAAAAGAGCTGTCCTGAAGTGCTTTCTAGTAGAAAGTTGAATTATATCCTAGAAGCCTTGGCTACAGTTCTGGAATTGGAAGTCATCTCGTGTTGGTGGTTGTCAGCAAAGGGTGGGTGCAGTTACTAAATATCAGGTGACAGGAGATGATAGACAGACTTGGGCAGCAGTCACATTGGCATGGGCAGAGGAAGAGGCCACTGTGAAGGATTCCAGTCAGGAGTGATTTGAGACATGAGAGATAAACCAAGAGAGAGGCGCCAGAGAAAGAAAACAGAGTTTTGGTGCAGACAAAGCGGTCAACAATATAGGTTAGGAGCAAACAGAAGCGGAAGCTGATTCAATAATGCTAATTTATAAGGTACTGGATGTCTGTAGCCTCAGAAATTAAACATATGCATGCATTGTCAGTATTGAGGCCAGAAAACAATTAAAATGATAAAGAAAAAAGAATTAGGGTACAAGTCTGTGGTAGAGACCAGTGTGTGAGACTCTTCAATCTCCAGCACCCACAAAAGCCAAAAGATAAAGGAGAGGAAGGCATGCTTAGTGGCACAGGAAGCAAGGCGTTATGGGTTAGGTAGAAACATTCTTAAGAGCAAAGCAATAAAATTCCAAATGCACACCATGAGGGCCATTCCTCCCACTTAGGGAAGCGGGTTGTTGGGAGATGGAAGACTTAATGGGGGCAAGAAGAAGCATATAATTACTAAAGAACTCACATTCTAGCCTAATTGGTAGGAATTTTAGAAGCCACTACATAAAAGAAAGAATTTTATACAAATAACGAACATAAAAATAGGGGAGGGAAAACACATTAAAACTTAAAAGTGGATTTGTAATTACTGTTTGCTTGTTTGTTTGAGACAGCGTCCCATGTAGCCCAGGCTAACTTCAAACTCTCCATATAGTCAAGGATGACCCTGAACTCCCAAATCTCTTGCCTCCACCTCCCAAACAATAGGATTACAGGCATGTACATGACCATGCCTGGTTTCTGCAGTATTTGGGATCTAAAACAAGGCCTCAAGTGCAGTAGGTGAGCACCATAACAAATGAGCTACATCCTCTAGTTCCAGAAATGTTTCTGTGGATATTTTTAAATGTTTAATGTTATCTCCGAAAAAAAAGTGGAGTGAACGTAGTATTTAGAATAAATGATGAGTGCTGATATGACAAACCACGCAATGACAATGTCCCTCCTGCACACAATGTCTATAAAGTGTGTCAGCAATAGCAGCAGGAGGAGTCTGAATTAGATTGGAACTCTAGATCTAACCTGCGGCTGACAGGGAATAAGAGGGTAAAGCCCAAAGATGAGACTGGCTGACTCCAGACAGAAGGAAATGAAAGGAAAATAGCAAAGGCTTTCCACACGCTGCAAAGACGGAATACAGAGGGTGGGAAGGGAAGGTTATCAGACTGGAGACACGTTCACAAGGAGTATTGTTTGGGGTCCTGATTTCACCAAAACAGCTACTGAAACAGTCTCTGGAAACATTTAAGGGACTTTGAGCAATGACTGGGTATTTTATGGCATTAAGGAATCATTTCAGATACTTTAAGATACCATTTTAGAAGAATCATCGTTTATTAGTTGGAATATGTATAGATGAAAGTAATGACTGGGAGTTGGTAATTACTTAAGATTGGATGTTTACCTCACATTGTATATGCTTGAAATGTATCATGCTGAAGAGTTTCTTTAAAAAAAATCAAAGAATAAATACAAATATATTATGAAGTTCTTTCAGAATTATGTGAGGATTCACATACATTTTAAATAATTATACCAAAATTATAATTTTCTTTTTGTATTGAATATCTTCTGACTTTAAATGTTCCCAATGAAGGGGCTTTCATTACTCTGCTTTTAAATTTTCTTGTAGTGTGTGAGTGTGTGTGTGTGTGTGTGTGTGTGTGTGTGTGTGTGTGTGTGTACAGGGGTGATGGTTAATCTTGGTTGTCAACTTGGCTACCTCTGAGATCATGTTCATGATCCCAAGTTCATGACCTCAAGTTCATGGGTGCTCCTGTGAGGGATTTTCTACCTCAGATTACCTGAAGAAGGAAGGAAGACCCACTCTAAATCCGGCCATATCTGAGGACAAGCTGGACTACACATGCACCAAGCTATCCAAGGTGACATGGCAAGACTCTGTCTCTAAACAACAACAAACATAGAGAAAAAGAGAGAACACA
>PVIU01006222.1:0-104254 GCA_004026605.1 Ondatra zibethicus | reverse complement strand
GTGCATGTGTGTGCCTGTGATGTGTGTGCCTGTGATGTGTGTGCCTGTGATGTGTGTGCTGTGCATGTGTATGCCTGTGATGTGTGTGCTGTGTGTGTGTGCCTGTTATGTGTGTGCTGTGCATGTGTGTGCCTGTGATGTGTGTGCTGTGCATGTGAGTGCCTGTGATATGGAGGCACAAGACTGATGCCAGGAGTCTTCCTTAGTGGTTCTTCTACCTTATTTGTTGAGGCAGGGTCTCCAAACCAAACCAAGAGCTTGCCAAGACAGCCCGGTGTCTAGCTTACTCTGGCAATCCCATCTCTACCTCCTGAGGCCACAATTACAGGTCAGGCACCACACTCACCTGACATTCATACAGGCTCTAGGGATCAAACTGCTCTTCATGCTTGCTCGGCTATTTGTTTTGGAGGCTGACACCCTTGGTAGGGTCCCAGTGGCCTATGGTGGGGTTCTTTCCCATGTCCTCAGATGGAGCAGGTCCATATCCATGACCACCACAGGACAAATGGAGTTAGCCATAGGAACGTCTAGAGATTGATTGCAAAACTCTCCAGTGCAGATAACTGGTGGGCAAGGGGCGTGGGAACAGAAACCACCGATGGTTTGAGTAGGAAGCCATTTCTGGGGCCTGCCTGAGCTACTCAACGGGTGCCTGAGGCTGGCTTGGCACTTCTGGATCGACTAAAGAGAAGTCTGAAGATCTCCTGAACAAATTGGGAGCATGGAGACCTTGGGGGAGGGTTTCGGGAGGGAGGGGTGTGGCAGGGAGGGGAGCAGAGAAAAATAAAAAAAAAGATTAAAAAAATAAATAAAAAATAAAAAGAAGTCTGTGCTTGGGGAAGTGAAGGTAGATGTTATCCTGAAAAATGGCCACATCTCTTTTGCATGCTGGTCAGAGCAGGCTTCTTCTCCAAATAGCCAGAGTCCTCCCAGAATGTCTTCTTTCAGACCCTGTGGTTGGTGGTATTCCTGCCTACAGTCCCACCTCACAGACCTATAATGCAGTGTGTCCAGAGACAGAGTCCATGAGGGTGGCTAGAAAAATATCAGCCACAGTCAATGCTTCCATTTTTACAAATGTCAAATCAGGCCCAGAGAGGGGATGCTCTTGTTCAAGGTCACACAGCACACTGATGGAAAGAAAGAAATCGACCTGCCTTGCCTTTGAAGAAAGGCAGGGAAGCTTTCTTAGCACACGGGGTCAGGGAGAGATGCTAGCTGCAGGCCCCATGGTCAATGGCTCATCAGAGCGTTCTTAAGTGTAATTGACTTCCAGGCATTAAACTTTTACCAGAATGAGCTCACACGGTCTCTGGGGATGGGGAAAGTGCCTGTACCCCCTAGAGCAGCATCCTGGGTGCAGAAAGCCCATAGCAGCCACTGATGGAGGCTTCTCCTGGGAAAGAGTGAGAGTGAGGTCCCTGGAGAGGCCGTAGGAAGGATACAGAGTGCTCAGTAGTGGCCAAGGGTGGAGCCAGGGACTACGTAGCCAGCACCTCTCAGGCAGCATGGTGTGCAATCATGAAAGATGACAGCATGTTGGGTAGAAAAGATGGAGGACTCCATCCCTGCCCCTGAACCCCTCCTCCCCTGAGGCTCCCACATCCACAGCTTTAAGTCAGTATCCATCTCTGGGTACCACATTCTGGCACCTGTGCAATGAGGAGCTGGGCAAGGTGATGCCTACTTCCCAAGAGTGGCGTTCCCTAATGAGGGAGCTATCCTGATTCTTACATTAGTTTCCCCCCAAACGTGAAGAGCCTGCCTACTCCCTCAGGGAGGCATCTTTCTTTGCTGTGTTTTCCAGGTAGTTGGAAGGCATGGAGGCTTAGCAGCCATCCCTGGAACAGTAGCCAACTTTTCCTTCCGATTTTAAAAAATTGAGATATTCAGAGGTCTGGGAAGATGACCATTTAAGGCTAGATTTTAAAAACAGACTCCTTAAGTTGGCTGTAGCATGTAAGCTCAATGCTGGAGCGGTGGGGACGGATGGGTCCCAGGGCATGCTGGCCAGTCAGTCTAGCCCAGATGGTTCCAGGTCCAGTAAACAGATTCTGCCACAAAAAAATAAGGTGGAGACCAATATAGGAAGATACCTACACACACACACACACACACACACACACACCTTTAAGTTAGACTGCGCATGTTTAAACAGTGCACTCCAAAGCTGAGTGTGGCACTACACATTCGTAATCTAGCTCTCAGGAGGCAGAGATGTGTGAAATTAGGCCATAGTGAAACCTTGTGCAAAAACAAACAAAAAATGTGCAGTTTGACAGACTGGACATTTGTCTCTTTATGTGTGACGCTGGCACCACAGCCAAGACAGCGATAATACGCATCTCGGAAAGTTTCCTCACAGAACATTTTTGTTCCTCTCTTCAACCTTGCCCCTGTCAGGTCATATCTAGCTTGGTTTTTATCGTTCTAGATTAGTTTATATTTTCTAAAATATACTCACAAAGATTCCTCTTCATAATACCACTGTCTGGATGGCAGAGTTTATAGCAACAGAATTCTGTTGCCCGAGGCTATAGCTGTAACTCAGTGGGTAGTGTGCTTGCCCAGTGGACACAACGCCATGCATTCATCCCTAGCATTGCACAAGCTGGATGTGGTGGAGCACACCTGTGCTGCTAGCACTTGGGAGGTGGAGGCAGGAGCAGCAGAAGTTCAAGGCCATCCTTGGGCTATCAGAGAGCATGGTTGTATTATTATTCCGGGAGAGGTGCTTCTCTCCAGTGTACACGTACACACGCTGTTTACATGACTTTGTAAACGGACATCCTGTTTCAAAGAGAAGAAATGGATGACAAAGTTCCCAGGCGTTAAGAGGAAGACACTGCACCCTGCCCACTTCAGTTTCACCCATTCCTTTCCTTTCTGTCTTCTCAAGATCGACAGCGCAAGATCCGAGCCAGATGTTTGAGCTTGAATCCTGGCATGGCCATGTGGCCGTGAATGAATCTCTTACTGGCTCTGCATGCCTCAGTTTCCTCTTCTAGATGAAGAAGGCTAAAAGCAGTTTCTAATGGAGCTTCGGAGAAAACCCAGTGAAGTGTCTGGTGGCGTGATGACCTGGCCCAGAACAAGCTCTCAGTAAATGTTAGCTCTCTCTTCTCACAGCTGCTTTGATTGCTCCTTGTGTGTGAGGGACAGGATTGCCCACTGAATGACCCCAGAGGTTCTATCCTGGTTGCCAAGCAACAGGGCTACCTGAGCTCTCTCTCTCCTCCTCCATCAATAGGAAGAGTGTATGGGACTTGAACTTTTCCTAAGGCCTGGGGTGCTTGAGGCTGACATCCCAGGACTGTTCCTGGTATGAGCTGGCTCCTCAGCCTGGCTGTCTGCAAGGCAAGTGCTTTTCTTGCCCCCACAAAGCACACAGATGGAAAGGCATGGTTCTTGGTGTTTGGTGCAGGGCTGGAGAATTCCTCAAGTCTTGGTCAAAGATGGAGGCTCATCCTCCCCAGAGATCGCTCTACCAGGGCAAGCACCAGGGTGACAGAGGGACCTTAGGAGGGGACGGCTGGGTTGTGGAGACACCTCGGTCAGTTAGAGTAAGGGCATGACCGGTGTCTTGAACCAAACTGAATCAATTTGGGGGTTTCTTCCTCTCTAACCATAAAAAAAAAAGAAATGAAACAAAGCCTGGATCTCCCTGCTCGCATTGCTTTGGTATCTTGTTCCTTTGTTTTCCCCCTTAGATATTTATTTATCTATCTATCTATTTGGTGGGTATAGTGTCTGTGCATGTTGTTGGAGGAGGGTGTCAAGGAGCAAGAGTCCTGCTCTCTCACTCTGCCGTGTTCCTTTTGACAGGGTCCCTAACCCTGGAGCTAGACCAGTGGCTTAGCAATCTATTGGCGACTCTCCTGTTTCTGCCCTAATGCTGGATTGTAGGCAGGCAGGGCCACTCCCAGCTTGTCTATAGGTAGTGGATTACAGGCAGGTTGGGCCATTCCTAGTTGATATATAGGTACTGGATTACAGGCAGGCGGGGCCATTCCCAGCTTGTCTTAGGTGCTGGATTACAGGCAGGAGAGCCATTCCCAGCTTGTCTATAGGTGCTGGATTGCAGGCAGGAGGGCCATTCCCAGCTTGTCTACAGGTGCTGGATTGCAGGCAGGAGGGCCATTCCCAGCTTGTCTCAGGTGCTGGCGATCCAAACTCGGGGCCCTCATGCATGTGCAGCAAGCCCTCTTACAATGGAGCCATCTCTCCAGCCCCATCTTGGGGGTTTATGCTGCCATTTATCTTGCTACCAGTCCCCAACCCTATGGGCTCCCAGACTCCTCTTCTAAGGCAGCCAGCAGGTCCCAGCATCACGGTCACACTACATTGCCCCTGTGCCCTCTACAGCTCAAGGTTCCATCCCCACCAGGACCGGTGTCACGCCCACCCTGTCCAGGTATTTTCTCTGCACTGCTCCAACGCCTTCAATGCTTCCTCGTCACCAACAGGGCTGTAGCTCACTCTGGCATTTGAGTGTCTCCATGAATAGTTTGTGTGTGTGTGTGTTTGTGTGTGTGTGTGTGTGTGTTTGTATACAAATGGATGTGTGGTGCACACAGACGTTGTACATAGATGTAGAGGTCAAGTGTCAACTCAGGTCCGCCCTGCATTTTAATACAGTCTCTCGCTGGCCTGGAACTTGCCAACTGGGCTGGCTGGCAGGTGAAGCCCAGGTATCCTGTACCTGCTTCCCCAGCACTGGGGTTGCAAGCATGACATACCACACCCGGTCTTTTCTCACGGGTTCTCGGGATTGGATTTACATCCTCATGGTCGCAGCGTGAACACTTTGCTGACAGCTGTCTCCCCAACACAGCAGTTCCTTCATGAGGTCCCGCCGCCCGTGTTTCACTCGCTACACTCCGCCTGCAGTCAGTTGGGCGATTCCAACTGCCTCATAGGTCCTGGCTTCCACGGTGAAGCCGGGGCTGTCTCCTCCACTGCAAACACTCTGCCACACCACCTCAACTTGTCAAAATCCTACCCATCCATCAAGCTCACCCAGCTGCCACTCTCCCCTGAAGCCCTCCTCCATCCACGTCCCGAGAGCAGAGCTGTGCTCGGTTCCGGCATTTGTTATATTGTCCTGTTTTATCGCCGTGTGAACACCTGTGTGTTTCTCTTCCTAATTAGCATAGATGCTCTAGAGGTCAAGGGCCATTAGCTAGCAGCTGTTAAACAAGGTGTGCCAGGCTGGTCCTCAGGACATGACTGTTGACAGGGGGCAATGGGTAGGGGACTTCTATGTTTGAGGAGTTTATTGGCATATTCACTGTGTCCCCAGCGCGGGGGGACAGATCGGCCTCCGGGGCTACACTTGTTTCCAGTACTGGGATTATAAGCACATGACACCACCCGTGGCTTTTTTACAAGGGTTCTGGGGATTGAACTCACACCCTCACTCTAACTACCCGAGGTGTCTCCCCAACCCTCTGCTACCTGGTACTTGCCCGGGGAGAGTCATCTCTGGGGAGGATGTGCCTGCAGCTTTCTCCAGGGCTTGAGGAATTCTCCATTTCCTGCCTTGGGTCTTCTCCCTCAGCCTTCTGGCTGAGGTGGTAGTCCCAGGCTCTCCTGGACTACGGCGGGGCACTTAGGAAGAACCAGTTTGGTGTTTGCTGCCATCTAGTGAAGGAAGTGTAGTTCCGCCTCTGGCTGGAGCTGGTTTTACCTTCAGAGGCGGCTCTGGGAGCCCATCCTTAGCTAGAACCCCTGTGTGGGGAGGATTGGAGCTTCTGCAGAGATGCGACCCTATTCAGGACCACGAATGGTGCTCTGTAGGGCAACAGCCCGTCCCGGCCGATTCTCCCACCTCCAGCAGAGACGCATTCCCCAAGAAGAAAGCCAGCCTGTTTAGAAAACTGGGAGTGTGGGGGAGGGGGAACGGGGTGTTCAACACTGGGCGGGGAAATGTGCATGGGCTCCTAGCTGTAGCCAAGATGTTGACTCCAATTGACAACTTGCAAAGGGAAAATTAGTTTTCTCCAATGGCATCTCACTGGGTATATAAACTACACTTAAGGGCAGGGCTCCATGCTTAGCAGTAGACACCCAACACAAAAGAAACTCAATGGTATTTTTGCAGATTTTTCTTTGTATTATATTGCTTTATTTGGGAATTTTTCAATCTTACTGGTCTTTTGCATATATATATATTTGGTTTTTCGAGACAGGGTTTCTCTGTAGCTTTGGAGCCTATCCTGGAACTTGCTCTTGTAGACCAGTCTGGCCTTGAACTCACAGAGATCCACCTACCTCTGTCTCCCGAGTGCTGGGAGGCACCACCGCCCGGCTGCATGTATATTTTTATAGTGGTATTTTGTTTGTATTTTAATCAATAAAGCTTGTCTGAAGGCCAATGCAAAGCAGCCACACTAGCCAGCCATACAGACCAGGCAGTGGTGGCACACACCTTTAACCCCAGCAGCCACACTGGTTGCCATAGAGACTGAACAGTGGTGGTGCACGCCCTTAATCCCAGCCCTAGAGAGGAAGATGAAATGTGAGACTGAGCTCTCACACCCAGTCTCATTCTGAGGATTGGTGGAGACAGGATCTTCATTTCGGTTTCAGGTAAAGATAAGAGCTAGTGTGCAGTGATATTTCATTTGTATTTTAATAAATAAAGCTTGCCTGAAGTTGAGAGAATTAAACAGCCCCACTGGTGAGCCTTGCAGACCAGGCAGTGTTGACACACACCTTTAATCCCAATAGCCACACTAGATGCCATAGAAAACGGGTGGTAGTGGTGCATGCCCTTAATCCCAGCCCTAGAGAGGAATATAAGATGGGAGGAGACAGCTCAGACACAGTCTCATTCTGAGATTCCTGGAGGCAGGATCACCATTTCAGACTGAGGTCGAGGTAAGAGCCAGTGGCTGGCTGCTTTGCTTTTCGGATCTTCAGGTTGAATCCCAATATCTGTCTCTGGGTTTTTATTACTCATGCTACATATTTCCTCCCAAACAAAAAACTCTCTGACTGAGACAATTCTTCAAAGTTCCCTCTTCCCAAGTTACTCTAGGTAACTATAAAACTAACTGGCACTCCCTGTCCCCTTGGGTGCTGGGATTACAGGGGGCTTGCCACCCCTACATGACTGATAGTTCTAGCAGTGCCGGGGATCAAACTCGGGTCCTCATGGCTGCCCAGCATCTAAGTTCCCAACTGACCCATCCCTGGTCCTGGCTCTAACTCTGTAGGGACTTTCAGCAGAATCAACCAGACTACTTTGTTGGTTCCATGGTGGGCTGCAGCTGGTTCAGGCTAGCTCTTAAGCATCTCAAACGTGCATTCCTTCCCAATTCCTCATCCAGTAACTTCTGTGTTTGTATCTTGGAACCAGTCATGGTGGGGACATTCACATCACAGAAATCTGTGACTGCTGAGATACAGGCCTCTTCCTCGGGAACAGCCCACTGCTAACACCTTGCTGACAGATGCCGGGCTCCAGGCCATATTAAACCACAGTTCGCACAACCAACAACAAGAGGGACATTTCAGCCCACTGTCCCAGTGAAACGCAAGCTGGACATTTCGTTTTTCTATTTATTTGTTAAACGCCTGTAACAGAGATCAGAGCTTCTGAAGATGGTGCTAACTGGCATATCAGGATCATGCTATACACCCATAATACCTGGTGCTGGTAGAGACAGCCGCGACAAGCTATTTGCCTATTGCAGGTTTTGACTTCTCACTTAACATGCAAAAGAGACATGAAACATTAAACACATTGGGAAGTGTACCGAGAACACAACCTAAGATTTTCATGAGCTTTTCCTCCTTCTCATTCTTTTATATTTACATAATTTAGACTGTACTTCAAGCCTACCATCCCTGTGGACATCCTTTACAGTCCTTCCCAATGTCTTCATTAAATTAGTCCCAGTGGTTCATATGTAACCTTATTGTAAAACCCTTCAAAGCATCATTTTTAAATGAACTCTAATATATTACCTCTTTTAGCAGAGAAAAAAAATTAAATGGCTTATTCAGTGAAACCACTGCTTGTTCGCACACTGAGCTATGGAGCTCCGGAGCTCG
Organism: Ondatra zibethicus; assembly: GCA_004026605.1. Taxonomy (NCBI): domain Eukaryota; kingdom Metazoa; phylum Chordata; class Mammalia; order Rodentia; family Cricetidae; genus Ondatra; species Ondatra zibethicus. The sequence continues at coordinate 96,190 of PVIU01006222.1, read as the reverse complement.
GGGGCTGAGCTGTGAGACTGTGAGATGTGGAGGAGGTGAGGGCTCAGTCATAGTGAACCTTGACCTTGGCCATATCCAAGCCAGACAAGTCTCCGTTGCAAAATTTTTGGTGTGATGAGCTTGACCTGTCTTGCAGCTTCAACTTGATCACCTTCTCCATGTGTTTCCGGTAAGCCCTTTGGATGACAGCAGCACACAGCTCCTCCTCCTTTCTCTTGGTGGTGGTGACGATGGGCTCATACAGCTTTCTGAAAGGATTGGCCTCCATAAACTTCTCCTCCATCATTGCTTTCATGGTATCTAAGCCACTAGAGTTCCCGAGGACCCTGGTGGTGAAGGCAAAGAGAACATCCATGCAGTGGAGGCGATCGCCGGTCACCATGGGCAAGTCCATCACTAGAAACTGAAACTTGTTAGGCTTGGCCACCCGCAAAGGCTCAGGCAGGGCGTCGGCAAAGTCAGAGAGGGCCGAGTACTGGATGAACTGGGTTGCTTCGGGGTCAAACTTCTCCCATATCTCATAGAAGATTTCAAAGTCATCTTCACCCAGAGGGTCCTCGCTTTCCTCTGTGGCTGTATTGAAGTTCTCCAGGATCACAGCAATGTACATGTTGACTACTATGAGAAAGGAAATGATGATGTAACTGACAAAATAGATTATGGCTATCCGTGGCTGCTGGCAGTCTTGGGAGGAGTTGGTGGAGCCTTTTGAAACCAGCATGGGGCTGAGGAGGGCATCCCAGCCCGCGGAAGTGGTCACCTGGAATAGACAGAGCATGCTGCCCGAAAACGTTTCAAAGTTGAAGATGTCGTCGATCCCGGAGCCCCTCTCCACTCTGGAGAAACAGTTCATCCCGAAGATGGCGTAAATGAACATGACCAGAAAGAGCAGCAGACCGATGTTGAAGAGAGAGGGGAGAGACATCATCAGAGCAAAGAGGAGTGTCCTGATGCCGCGCGCGGCCCGAACCAGTCGGAGGATTCGACCAATCCGCGCCAAGCGGACGATTCTGAAGAGCGTGGGTGGGAAAGGAATGTCGCTGTTCTCCAAGCCAGAAACCAGGGTACCTAGAGAGGGAGGACCAGTGAATTCCCAGCATGCGCTCCAGTTCGGAACCCAGCTAGACTTCCACCTCGGAATCCTACTGGGGCCAACATGTTATCCACACTTTGTCATTTATACACAAAACTAAGAAATGTCCACCTTGCTTTAATCTGAAAAATAATCTCTAAAAGCGATACCTTTCTAGATGGGACTTTTGATGGGGGATGGGATGCATATGCCATTGAAGGTAAGTAAGAAAACTATGGCAGCTTATAAAGGGTTATTATCTATGCTGCATTTTCTTTTTAACTACCCCTGGGGCAACACCTACCATGGTTTTCCCTATTAACTGAACACGGATGGAAAACAGGCCTTTTTTTTTTTCACACGTTGAGTCTTTCAGACTGCTCAGAGACATTTCTACTGAAGCTTGGCTTAAGCCTTGATTGAGTTACGGGGGAAATTGTGGAATCTGAGAGACCGGAGTTTCTTAGCATGCTCATTCATCTGGGGTTCCCATACAGCCCTCTGCAGGTGAGGAGAGACTAACTGCTGGGAGCAGGCTGGGGGGGAGGGAGCAGCTCTGGATCCTTCTCCTTAGCCCACAGCTGCCCGCTGAGCTCTCCTGTTTGACATTCTGCTCACTCCGAGGACCACTGAGGTGCCCAGACTCACAAAGCTCATACGTGAAGTTGAGAGACATGTCCTCTGTTGTGGACACCCCAGAAATGGAGTGAGTCCCAAACAGAGCTTTGCACAAGCTGATGAATATTTGGGTCTAAAATGTTCTCGCCATGCCTGTTCAGCAGGCAAGAGCGAAGGGGCGCTAAGGAGTTTACATTTTGGCCCAAATATTATAGAATGGCTGGAACATGCTTGCCTTGTGTAGACATGGTTTTCCCCTTGCTCTGAGGTCATTAGGGATGGCGACAGTGAAATGTTTCTGCCAGTCTCCTAATGGCTACAGAGGGCTCAGTGCTGCACCTCACCATCTGAGCATATAAAACACTATGCTAATTGAGCAGATAATCCTAACAAGGTAAGATGGCGCCAACTCAGCCTCACCGGCCCTTTTAGTAAAGCTTAGCCTTAAATACTTCCTGAACTAATCAGGCCTATATGAATCTGTCCTTTCTCTGAGTACAGTTTTTTGTTTTTTTGTGAACCACATGCCTTGGTATTCAAACTCAAATGAATAAGTCCTACTCCTCAATCGGCCTGCTCCCTCCTAGAGAGAGGCTCACTTCCGCTCACTCCTCTTATGTCTCTGTGAGCCGTGGAAGGAGTTTGGGGGAGTGTGGAGGCCAGATGTTGGCTGTGGATACATAAAGGTACATGAAATCCTGCCTGCCTGCACAAGTGAACAGATTTGGCTTCATGTGAAGATTTTGTCCTCTGTTGGAGCAAAACTCCTAGGAGCATGTGTGACTTCAGTCCTTTAGGGGCTGTTGGAAGGATCCCAGAGATGTTTCTAGAAGCTGCACGATGCCCAGCACACCCTGGAAGGAACAATAAAGTGATGACCCCTTTGCATGTGGACAGAAGGGCTCATGCCACTCCCTTTGTGTATGTGTGCTGGGGGCTGGGGGTCAGGCTCGTATGATCACCACTGATCTAACTTCTAATGACATCAGTTCCACCAGAACCTGTGATTGGGACTGACTAATAAAGATCGTAAGCCTGTTTTACTGCCAACACCTGGGTCTACTTAAACTATAACCCTCGCGGCTTTGAACCCAGGCAGACCCGACACAATCTGCATTATTTGGCAGCAAGAGAAACCAAGCACTCAGATCTGATGCCTGTGAGGCAGCCTTTTCAAGACAGGATTGAGGTGCCATTTGCAAAATCAGTTCTCCTTGTCTTTGTGGCTTTCTGAACTATGAGGAAGCCTCGTGGGCCCTGCTACTTAAGGTAAAAGGTGAAATTAAGTCAGATGTAGCTCGTGCCTAGAATCTGAGCACTTGGGAGGCTGGCGTAGGAGTGTTCAATGAGTTCGGGCCCAGCCTGAGCTATAGGATGAATTCCACGTCAACCTAGACTAGAGTGAGACTCTATCTTAACATTCCTCCTCAAGCAAAAGAGAAAAAGAAAAAAGGCAAATTAATGAATTACTTAAAATTGAACTTTAGAGACCCAAATAAACTCTAATGGTTTAGCCACATGGAAGTATACTTAACATGCACAAGGATGACTTGGTTCTCAGCACTGGGGGTAAAACAGTAAGAGAGAGGGTGGGGAGATGGCCCCAAGCTTAAGAGCATGAACTACTGTTGTTGTGCCCCTGAGCTGGGTCACAGCACCCACATCAGGGGCTTCCAACAACCTGCAACTCCAGCTCCAGAGACAGTCAATGGCTTTGGCCTGGGTCTCCTTGGTCGCCCATACACATAATTTCTAAATGATAAAAAAAAATTCCAAAAAAGTAAAAAAGAAAAGAAAACCAAAAAAAGAGAATCAAGTATATGATAATAATTATCTTTCTTCCATTGAGATTGATGGTTTACGGAGCATTGTGTGGTTATGAAATAGCCGCTGAGTGTAGAATGAGGCTTGCTGGTGGGTGGGGTCAAAGCAGCTGAGACACGTACAGCCCATGCCCTGGCTCCTATACATGGCATTTGGTATGGGGAATAGGAATTGCTTATCATGTGAGGTAGTCTTGACTCCTGAGTAGGAGGCAAGGGAGTTCCAGCAACACCCTGTGGTCCAACAGCTGCTCTGGTACCCTTGTGGGTCTTGAACACAGGTACCAACATCAGTACTAATGGTCAAACTCCTAAAACCAAAAACTGCCCACCGGGCTCATTATGGCACAGAAGAGGTAGCATCCCAGTTCAGCCACCTGAGATGTCAGGAACCACTGTAATAACTGTTAGTGGGGAGACTTTGTTCCCCTCCACTGAACAAGCAGATTCAACTGTGTGCAGTCAAGAAACTGGAAATCACTGTCTGCGGCACTTCTCACCAGGGCACACCTTCCATTCCACTCCCCACCCCTTTCCCCAGACTCTACATTAAGCCTAATCTGTTGCTCTGTAGAGAAACTTGACACACTTCCAAATGTTTATCTTTAAGGTTTACTTCTGCCTTGCCATGGAAAGTCCTGGCTACTGATTTTACTTACTAATGATAGAAAGAACCACGACCACACAATCAAATAAATTCCAGCCATTGGTGAAGTAGTATTGCCTCAAAGCAAAGATTTTGATGAGACACTCTACGGTAAAGATGGTCACAAAGGCTATGTTGAGAATATCAAAGATTTTCTTCACTTGCTGGTCCTGGCCTTCAGATTCAGCCATCATGATAATCATATTTAGGACAATAAGACCCAAAATGATGATGTCAAAGACCTGGCTTGTGACCAGGTCAAACACAAAGGCTTGACATTTGTTCTGAGGAGGAAAAAGAAAGAATATAATTACATCATTAAAACAACAAAAGTTGTTTTCTCTTACAGTGAAGGTGGTTCCTTGAAGTATATACAGACCCCTTTCAAAGGACAAGAAATTCTTATATGTTCCCATTTTGCTTTGCTTCAAATTCAACTGGGTGACTCTGCTTATGTTTTACTTTTAAATCTACCTTAAAACAAAAACATAAATCAAAAATATCCTCAGTATCAAGACAACTTTGGTGGTGTGATGGATGGAAGTGGGATTGGCGGTGGTGTGATGGGCGGTGGTGTGATGGGCGGAGGTGTGATGGGCAGTGGTGTGATGGGCGGTGGTGTGATGGACGGAGGTGTGATGGGCGGTGGTGTGATGGGCAGTGGTGTGATGGGCGGAGGTGTGATGGGCGGAGGTGTGATGGGCAGTGGTGTGATGGGCGGTGGTGTGATGGACGGAGGTGTGATGGACGGTGGTGTGATGAGCGGTGGTGTGATGGACAGTGGTGTGATGGGCGGTGGTGTGATGGGCAGTGGTGTGATGGGCAGTGGTGAGATAAAGCAGCTCATGTAGGCTTCAACAATATAAAGATGAGCCTCGATGTCTGCATCTGCATTTCCTCAAGAGAAGAACACAGAGAAAGTCTACTTATCTTAGACAAAATGGAACAGACAACTCCAAGGCTCCATTTGTCCATTCTGAATAATTAGAACTTTAGCAAAACTCTGCATTGAAGCAGTTCTCTGCATTAAAGTCAGTTGTTAATTCTGGTTGGAATAAGCTAGAAAAACATCATCCCAGCCTAACAATTACTAAAGATGGAGAACTGATTACTTCATAGGATGACTGGGAGTGACATTGAACATTGGCTCTGTTTTTTAAGTTTTAAATTTTTTAAGATTTATTTTTGCTGGATATAGAGATGCATGCCTTTAATCCCAAGTACTTGAGAAACAGGCAGAAGGGTCTCTGTGAATTCAAGGTAACCTGGTGTATATAATGAATTCCAGGCCAGCCAGAGCTACATCGGGAGACCTGTGTCAAAAGAAAATTAATATATTGTCTAGGCTCTTCATAATGAGTATGCATGTCTAATTTTCTTAAGGACACGGGTGCCTCTTGTTTATTCTTTTAAGTTCTAAGATAGCACGTGTAAATTTTTTAAAGATCCTGGGGGCCTGGAGAGAAGTCTAAGCAGTTAAGCATCTATGCTACCTGTACAGAGGACCAGAGTTCAGTTCCTAAGGATCCCTCTCAGGTGGCTCACAACTGCCTGTAATTTCTGCTTTGGGGATCTGATGCCCACTTCTGGCCTCTGTAAGCACTGCACTCACATGAACATACACACTTCCACAAATAATTTAAAAACAATAAGAATACTTCCTTTAAAAGTTAACAGAAGATTTCTTTTTTAAAGAAACATTTGCCCCTCGCAATCTTGCATCCTGCATGTGTATTTAGCATCGGTTGCTCTCACCAGTGGCCTTGGGATGGGTTTTTGAGGTTTTTTGGTTCCTAACTTTTTCATTGCGTTATAGTATTTCTTCTGTTCTTCTGTCATAAAGATGTCTTGGCCACCTAAGTGCATGGAGAAATCAACAGCTAGTTAGTCATCGCCAACCATTTTTACAAATCAAGTCCTGAATTTTTAGAAGTAACTGTAAAGTTACATGTCATTTTTATCAATAGTTCCTATTCCAAAGGAAGCTGAAAGGATATGGACTCAGGGACAGGAAGGAAAATTGATTTTAGAATAAGGGATGAAAAGGGCAGTTGTGAACTGCTCAACTGAGGTGCTGGACCCAAGCTCTGGTCCCCTGCAAGAGCTGCGCATGCTCTTAGCCTCTGAGCCATCTCTTCAGCTCCCCCCCTGTAGAACTTTTAATTTTTCATCATCTCCTGTGCTCTTGAGACCAATTTTCTCAGTGTAGAAAAGAGAAAGAAAGACATCAGAAGAGAGGGAAGTGAACCATTAGACACCTGTTCCTACATCTGTGTTCCCCTGTAGCTTTGAACTTGGAGTATCTCTCTCTCTCTCTCTCTCTCTCTCTCTCTCTCTCTCTCTCTCTCTCTCTGGAAAAGCCTAGAAATAATGACAGTGCCTATCTATACCAGGCTGTGGCTTTGAAAAGCCCCAGCATTCATTAGCAAACTAACCAATGGCAGACAGAGGGAGAGAGGATCCAACGTAAGCCTGGATCTTCCTGTCACTCCATATACAAAAACGCTGCCAAGTAGGAGAGTCTCATTTTATTTCAATCCTGATTTGGACCCAAAACTTTAATATAAAGAAACAAATAAAAAAGATAAAAATTAACAAATCTTTCAGGAAAATTAAAGGTAGCTGTGAACGCTTATGTTAAAAAAAAAAAGTCAGTGATCTCAGGTGAAGAACTTAATGATGTATCTGCCCAAAGGACTTAGGAAAACAAGAGCAATCAGTAGCTGGGGAGAGATAAAATGGGTCCTGGCAGAAATCAGTGAGATGGGAAGAAAGAGAACAGTGCTAAGAAGTGAAGAAACAAGGAAGTGAAGGACATCGCTCTTTGAAAAGACAAGCAAGACTGAAAAACTTTTAGTCACTATTAGTTTCTTGAAGATTAAAAAAAAAAACTAAATAATAGAGCTTGAGACAAAAAAAGAGCCATACATGCACATCACATACAGAGACACACCCAAAAAATTGCCAAAATGGAATTCATTATTTTATATACTAATTTAGAAAAATAAAGCCAGACATAATGGGCAGCTTGTGCCTGTAATTCCGGTACCTGGGAGCTGAGGTCATAGGATTGTTATGAGTTTGAGGCCAGCCTGGGCTAGCCGGTGAGTTCCAGGCTAGCCTGTCTCAAAAAGTCAACAACAATAACAGTAATAATAATAATAATAATAACAGCAGCACTAGCTATCTTAACAAAGAAAATTAAAGGGCGTGGCAACCTGAATAGAGACAATTTGATGAATTTGAAGAATTCGTGTAAAGGTTTTCCGGTGATGTAATGACATTGTGGCTGTGTTTGAAACCAGACGTGCGGGCAAGCAACAAGGCTCAACAGGTGAGGGAGTCTGCCTCACAAGCCTGGAGACCTAAGTTCGATCCCTAGTGCCCACATAAAGATTGAAGGAGAGAACTGACTCCACAAGACTGTCTTCTGATTTCTGCATGTTTATATACCCCAGTACACCATGCACACATACATACAATAATAATAAATGAAGTTAAAAATAAGTTTGAAAAAGAGTTCGAGACCATCCTGGGCTTCATTGTAAAACCCTGTCTCAGAAAACAAAAATCAATACAAAACAGAAGACTCCAAAGTTCAACTCTTCCTGGGACTGTTCTTCATTTTTCTGTGATAAAAAAACAGATATGTCTTGAAATATTTATGATGAAATGAAATAAACCCAACAGTAGGGGTCTGCGGTGGTGTTGCTGGCAGCAGAACATTCTTCAGTAGTAAATGCTATCCTGGGTGCTGAGGGTTTTAGGTTCATGCTAGAATATTCTTGTACACTTTTGAAATTTTCCATAATAAAAAAATCATAATAAAACAAAAGGCTGCCACGGTGTGATCCACAAAAGGCTTCCCAGACGCGGGGTTGAGTCGAAGCTGCAAGGCTGACGTCCAAATGGCTGCTATTGATCGCAATCAGGACATGCATTATAGAGGGGACCCAAAGCCATTCCTCCTCCCCGCACAACAGACTCAGTGAGGCTGTGCCACGGCAGCACGGGATTTCCTGCAGAGGCGGAAGTCAGTCTGCAGCAAGGTGCTGTCCAGATGGATTAGAAGAAGCCAATGGAAGAATATTACAAAGCCTTAGCAGAGTTATAAAAACCAAAGACCAAACACTGAACAGAGGGCTTGAGAAGTACCTGTGTGCTTAGAGGAAAGAAAGCCCAAAGGGGGAGTTTGATTGCACAAGAATATTCATCTTTAAGTTGTTCTAGAGGGGAAGTTTGATTGCACAAAAATACTCAAGTCTTTAAGTCTTTAAAAAAAAAGTTAATGCAAAAATGTAAGAAGTGTGGCTGGAGAGATGGCTCAGTGGTTAAGAGCACTGGCTGCTCTTCCAGAGGTCCTGAATTCAGTTCCCAGCAACCACATGGTGGTTCACCACCATCTGTAATGAGGTCTGGTGCCCTCTTCTGGCGTGCGGGCATACATGCAGGCAGAACACTGTATACATAATAAATAAATAAATAAATAAATAAATAAATAAATAAATAAATAAATAAATAAATAAATAAATCTTTTTAAAAAAAGAGGTAGGGCAGGGAGGACGGCTCAGTGGGTAAAGTGCCAGGTATGCAAGAATGGGAGCCTGAGTTTGATCCCTGGAACCCACATAAAAAGCCAGGTGTGGGGCTGGGTACTGTGGCTAAGTGGTGGAGCATTTGCCTAGCATCGACAAGGCCTTGGGTTTCAGCTCAACACTAAAAAAATAAAGTATGCACAAGCTGAGCGTGGCAGTCCACACCTGTAATCCCAGCACTGGGGAGGTAGAGACAGGCAGATCTCTGGGCCCAAATCAGTGAGAGACTCTGTCTCAAAAAAAATAAGGTGGAGAGACATTGGGAGATCCCAATGTCAACCTCCAACTTACACATACATGTATACATGTATACAAACACACACACACACACACGATGTAAGAAGAGTCACAAAACAGATGCAGACAGATGGTCAGGACCACCGCTCTAAAATAGTCAAAAGATGCAGACAGATGGTCAGGACCACCGCTCTGGAACGAGGCATCTGACCTCGCCCCTGATCACTGACGGGAATAGAGAACCATGGTTGTCACTTTTTGCATCTTGTCTAGGAAAGAGACTGTAAGTGAGTCAGCAGTGCATCAGGACTCAGTGCAAGGCAGTCTCTAGTCTAGAAGGTCCCTGGACACCACCTCTAATGTTTTCATTACAGGAAGTTACACTAAGAAAACAATCAAAGATAACCAGAATTTTAAGAGTGCTCAAGCCAGAGAGAAATGTAGAAACAATTTAAGTGGTGAAAAAGAGACGAACAAACAAGAGAAATTATGGCCTATAATTCAGCTCCTGTGTGTGTATGTGCTCATTGTATACGTGTGTGTAGACAGGTATGTGTATCCATGTGTGTTCAGAGGCCTGAAAGACATTGTGCGTCCTGCCCTGTCTCTCTCTACCTTCTGCCCTTGTGGCAGGGTCTCTCACTGAACTGGAGCCAGGCTGGAAGCCAGCAAGTCCTAGAGGCCCTCTTGTCAGCACGAGAGGCTCCTTACATGGGGATGGGGGATTTGAACTCAGGTCTTCATGATTGCACAGCAAGCACTCCTACCCACTGAGTCATCCCTCCAGCCCTGAACATTCTTACAGCAAAAATGATCTTATAAAATAGGTTACGATTAGGGGTCATGGGAGAGGGTAGAGGAGAGAGGGGAGGAAAGAGAGGAGTGAACAAAAATGTATAACTCAATAAAAACAGTAAAAAATAGGCTATGACTAATGAGCTCATACACCTGAAAATTAAAAGTATAAGATAATCCCAGTAATGCAATATATATACATAGATACACACATGCATACATATATATACATATATGTACATGTACATATGCATATATCACAACCATCTAGAACTCCAATTCCAGGGGATCTGACACCCTCGTCTGGCCTCCATGGGTTCTGCACACATAAGGTATGTAGATGTACATTCAGGCACACCAGCACACGCAAAACAAAAAAATTTTTGTGGTTTTTTTTTTAACTGAAGAGGATTATTTCAAATTAAGCCAAAATGGTGAGGCATTGTCTAAAGTGCCCATCCTTTGATGGCTGATGTCGATAGATCTAAAATTTCTTTTATTTTCCAATGTTAGCCCAGAGTTCTAGAGGTTTTTCCAGATCAGAAAAAGAAATAACAGATTGTTATTGCCTGGGAGAGAAGCCTCCCTCGCTTGCCTCTCCCTCAGTCCTCTGTGGGAGCAGCTTCAGGAGATTCAGGCTGGTGGGAGCCAAGACACAACAACTCAGACAGGAAGGCCTTTTCTCATCACTATGGATAACAAAAGACTCTTGAGATGTTGAAATATGACTTGAGTGTCACACATGCTAATCATACTGGCTACTATTCTCAGGGCCAATTAGCAACAGCGTGAAACTCAACAATAATAATCTGAATTAAGACCGAGCTCAAATACCATGTCTGAACAGAATCCAGATTCTGTGCCCTTAGCTTTGAAAAGGCTGCTCTTGAGCAGATTGGAATGGCTGCCGTGAACAGCCTTCTACATGAGAATCACATCCCTCAAAACCTTGGCAGAACTGGGTGAGACAGCCCAGCTGGGCCAGCATGCATACTTATCTTTTTCTGCTGCTGATTGAAGTTGTCGATAATAACGCCAATAAAGAGGTTCAGGGTAAAGAATGAGCCAAAGATGATAAAAACCACAAAGTAAAGATATGCAAAGCTGTTCTCCTCAAAGCCCGGCTGCTCATCTTTCTGTTGGGGACATTTTAATGAGAGAACAACAATTACTGAAGAAAATTCAAGCTGCCCAAGCCGCCTTGTCTGGAAGACCAGAGTGGAGTTTCCCAACAAGTTGGGCCAGGTAGCATCGTGCCGGCAGCTGTGAACCACTGGGTGCCCCTTCTTTGGATCCCTTGCTTAGCTCAAGGTGCATGCGGTGGAGAGATGGGAGACAGGAGGCTAGGGCTTTTCTCTCAAACAAGGAGAAATATTAAAAGAGGGGAGCAACGTGGTGGCATTTATCTTTGCAAGTCTCCTGAATGTCTGCGTGGATATGCCATTGAGGATAAGGCCAGTACGGGACACATGCACCTCAGGAAGAGGTAACCGGACTTCACAGCTGTTCCAGATGTCAACATTCTGCCTGTGGATGGTAACCTCACAAGTTACCAGCACCTGGCACACTTTTTGATAAGTAGAATTTGAGACACGTGAATTGACCGTAAATAAGTGAGGGAGTGAGCTCCCGTGTGGTCACTAGCTGATACCAGGCGTGTTTCCCAGCTCAGGGAACAGTTCAGGCCACTCAAGATCCTTCTCAGCCCGGGGTCTCACTCACTCATTCACTGTCTGTCTGTCTGTCTGTATATCTATCTATGCATTTTAAGTACATGTGTGTAACATGAAGGGCCTGCTTGGTTTCTGTCCTCCCACCGGGTCCCACAGTCATTAGGTCCCAAAGAATCATACAGAAGTCTACATAAGTTATAAAACTGATTGACCCATTAGCTCAGGCTTCTTATTTACTCTTATAACTTATATAGCCCATTATTCTTATCTATGTTAGCCACATGGCTCGGTACCTTTCTCAGTGGGGCAGGTCACATCCTGCTTCTTTGGTGGTCTGGGCAGGAGTGGGGAGGAATGGGCTTCCTCCTTCCCAGCCTTCTCCTGTTCTCATTGCCCCACTTTTACTTCCTGTCTGGTTGTCCCACCTATACTTCCTGCCTGGCCAATCAGCATTTATTTAAAACATAATTGACAGAATACAGACAATTCTCTGGCACTGCTTCCCCCTCTTTTTTTTTTTTTTAAACAAAGGAAAATATCCATAGTCCATTTTTTGGGACTTGACTCAAGCATCTGCTCACTGTCCAGCTTCAGGTAACTCCCTTCCCACCCTTCAGCTGAACCAAATGAGGAATGGGAAACAGACTAGACTGCCAAGTGCACTTCCAACTTTGGGGCTCAATGCTCACTTCCTCCTTCCCTGAAATTCCACCTTTATTTTCCAAAGAACCTGAAGCCATGAGCGGTTACTCCCTTGCTCCATTTAGTCCTATTGTAATGCTTCCCATGGTTAAGACAAGCAGACCCTGAAGGGTGGTCTCCTCCTTTCCATCACTTGGAGATGAGCTAGAGGGAGGTCGGGGTACCTTGCTATGATGCTTGGTCTCTGGCTGTGTGACACAAACTAACATCACCTAGGAAGAGGAAACCTCAATTGGCAATTCCTTCTGCCGGATTGGTCTGAGGGAAAGTCTGTAGGGCATTTTTTAAATTCCTAGTTGATGCAGGAGGACCTTTCTCTAGGCAGGTGGACGCAAGTTGTGTAAGGAATGTAAATGAGCAAGCCCAAAGAAGTGTGCTGGCTAGTTTTATGTCAACTCGACACAAGCTAGAGTCACTGGCAAGAAGGAATGTTCAACTGAGGAAATGTTTTCATAAGATGGGGTTGTAGGCAAACCGGTAGGACACCGCCTATTGTGGGCGGGGCCACCCCTGGGCTAGGGCAGGGTGTTCCTGGGTGCTCTATGAAAGCAAGCTAACTTGAGTTCCCCCCTTTGCTTCTCCCTCCAATGGACTGTGATATGTAAGCCAAACAAACCATGTCCTCCCCAACTTGCTTTTCCCAGAGTTTCATTAGAGCAATGGTAACCCTAAGAAGGACAGGAAGTAAGCCAGTTCTTCTCTGGGGTCTCTGCTTCAATTCACACATCCAGGTTCCTACCTGGAGCCCGTGCTCTGGCTTCTCTCAATGATAACCTGTAACTTGTAAGTTTAAACAAACAAGCAAACAAAAAATTTCCCTACCCCTTCCCCCACGTTGATTTGGCCAGTGTTTTACAACAAAAACAAAATCAAGCTAGGACACACGTGGTTCTCCTGTTCCAGTCCCATCTCCCGAATGAACGTTTTCCATTTCTTCTCTTGCCATGCAGAGGAAATGTTGGGGGCTACAGAATTCAGGGGTGTCAGACCCAGCAGAATACATTGAGCTCTTTCATCATGCAATGTCTAGACCATCATTTTGCCTCCAGAAAGACAGGATAGAGGATCTGGGAGGATAAAGCTATCAAGCAGGACGTCTGGGGCTGTCTGGGTACTTGCAATATCTCGGGTTTGAGCCTAACATTCCAAACATAATGAGACACCAACTCACCCCTCTGGAGTCCACAGCAGCATTCATAATGTCCAGCCAGCCCTTATACGTTGCCTGAAACAGAAGTAGAAAAACACAGACACAGCTGTAGACTTTTTTCATCCACAAATGCGTGCCATGCCCAAGCTTGCCAAGCCCTGTGGGCCGGTGTCCATTCTGCCATAGAGAGAGGCCCATACAAAAGAACAATATGAAGGAATGTAGTGGGGGATGACGTGCAATTTCTCTTGCTTCTTCATTCCCCCGAGACTAATGATTTTAAAACAAATAAATTTCTACACTCTGGGTTGCTTGGGAAGAGCCAGGCAAGGCTCTTTCGGACAGCACGTGATTGTGCTACCTGCGGCTTGAAAAGAGCACTATTGACAATGTCTGCACTGAAGGGTTCTCCTGTCTGGCGGGTGCTCTCAGCACTGAGTGAGGGGCCACAGAAGACAAGGCAAATGGAAGAGACCCTGAAAGGGGTATTATCGTGTGTGACGTCATCTTCATTGCCAACCCGATTGGCTCTGAAATCGCCTAGGAGACACACAATGTGGGGGACACGTGGTGAAGGTGTCTCTGAGGAGGTTTAATTGAGACTCATCCTAAGTGTGGGTGGCACCATTCTATAGGCTGGGGTCCCTAAGTGACTGAAAAGGAACAGGTGATCTGAGCGCCCACATCGTCTCTTTCTGTCCACTTCCTGACTGTAGAGCCAGTGTGGCCAGCTGCCCCACTGTCCCACGGCCATCTCTGGAGAATCCCCACTATGGTGGTCTAGTCCCTCAAACCACGGGCAAAAATAACCCTGCCTTAAAGTTGTTTCGGATGAGAGATGCCCCTCACTCGGCCCCCATTGTTGGTGCACAACGAGAACTTTGGGAGACAGACCTTGCTGAAGCGTGACACTGGGGACAGGCTTTACAGCCTGCCACCCCTCCTGTGTACAGACGAAATGTGATCACAGTCAGCTTCCGGATCCTCCCCCCCCCCATACATTACTCTGGGACAGACCAGGTTCCCTTTGGAGTTATAAACCAAAATAAAACCTTTTTTTCCCTGGCTTGATTTTTGTTGGGTATTTTAGCACAGCAACAGAAGAGTAACTAATGTGTCGGGTAGTTTGTCAAAGAAATGAGAAAAGAAACTAAGTTAGGCACTGCCCATGGAGAATGGATTCCCAAAGTCGCTGCCCCACCCCCATGCCACCCCTGTGACTAGGACTGGAATCCACAGTGTCAGTGAAGTTACTATGTTTTCAGTGACCAATAAGTCTTCCAAGTTTTCTCTCCCTGGATGGAGATGGACCCACTTACCACCTGCAGCAGAGCGAGGTAGGCATTCCCCACGTTGTCGAAGTTGACTTTCGGGACCTCCCATGAGAAATTGCTATCTTTACATTGGCTTCGGTTTTGAATTTCAGTATAGTTGAAGTATTTATTGATATCTGTCCCATTAATGCACCTTCCAAACCTCCCAGAAAAAAAATTTACTCCCAGGATGCAAAATATGAGCCAGAAAATGAGGCAGACCAGCAAGACGTTGAGAATGGCGGGTATGGCGCTGATGAGGGCGTTGACCACAACCTTAGGGAGGCAAGACAGAGGAAAACAGGTAAAAGACAGGGCACCCAACAAGCGCTCCATCTTCCCAGCAGGGCCCAACGGGCAGGACAGGATCTCTAGGGTTATTTTGTCTTTACTCTGAACATCCCTCTCCCAGCCCACAATGAGCTCTACTTTCTGCTCAGATGGCCACCAGTGACAACCTCAGAAGTGCCCTGTGAAGACAACATTAGGCACACGGGACACGTCTTTACCTAGGATGTTTAAGGGAAGACGGTCTACCTTGGCTGTCAAGAGACAGACCACTGCATAGTCTTCTCGCTACTTCTTGTCTGGTGACGAGGAACCCCAGGGAATGCTTGACAGAAGCACAAGGGCAGCTGACCTCTGCCTGTCCTGTTAGCTAAGTCCCCACCCATCCACCTGGACACGCACCCTCATTCCTTCGAACTGAGACAGCGCCCGCAGGGGTCTCAGCGCTCGCAGAGTCCGGAAGGACTTCAGGCTTGGGGAGTTCGTGAGACTGACCACAGACACCTGTGGGGAGGAGACACTGCTTGGTGAGGACAGCTGCCTGGGCAGCCAAGACTGCCAGGGCAGGCTCAAGAGCCCCGCCCTCTCTCCTCTTTTTTCCCCTTCATGTGTATGCATGTCTGTCTGTCTGTGTGCCTGTATGTGAACGTATGTGGGGACCAGAGGTCTGCTTGTGGTGTCTGTCTCAATTGCTCTCCACCTTATTGTTTGAAGGAGTATTTCTCACTGCACCTGGAACCAAAATGGGCTAGAATGACTGACCAGTGACACGTAGTGTCTTCCTGTCTCTGCCTCCATAGTTCTGGGGTTACAGATGTGCGCTACTCTGCCGGATTTTTTACATGGACGCCAGGGTTCCACACTTAGGGCCTCATGCTCACACGACATCTCTCCAGTGCTATCAAAGACCATTTTTCAGAGATGTTGAGCACAGTGACAAGCCAGATCCTGCTGGCACGGCAAGAGCCGTTACAATGAGAGAGGTATGTCTATGTCGTTTGAGTCTCAAAAGACACTGAGAAGCTGGTATAAACTCAAGGAAACCGGATGGCCATGACATCGACACAAAGGGCAAGATCATAAATCAGATTGGGGCAGGAACATGTGTTGGACGGCTAGATTACAAAATGCATGATCAACATTAAATAGTTTTATTTAGAACTGGGGAGATAATAGAAAAGTGCCTGCCTCTCAAGCATGAGGACCTGGGTGTGGGTCCCCAGCACCCTATAAAAAGCCAGGTGTGGAGGTACATGCCTGTCATTCTAGTGATGGAACGGAGACAGGAGGACCCCCCAGGAGGCCAGCTAGCTTGATGTACATGGTGAAATTCCAAGTCATGGGGAGACCCTACCTCAAACAAGAAATGGAAGACACCTGAGAACAGACATCTGCGGTTGTCCGACAGCCATGCGTAGGCTGCGCACATGTGGTGCACACCCAAACCCCTCGGTGCACTCACACAGATACCATGCATGGGCATGCACACCCCAAAAATAAAAATAAGAAGTGTATTAATACATCCTTTTTAAAATAAGGTTTTAACTTTGTTGGGAGCGTATTTAGGCAGCTTCCAGCAAACTCTCCTCCGTCTCACCCTCTCGGAGAGAAAGAACGGAGAAGAGGGCTGTTCTAGAGTACCAAAGAAGGTTCTCATCATGGGAGGGGACATCCCGTGGGGACATTGTGCACCTAGTCATCTGTGCCTCAGGCTACTTTCTGTTCCATCAAATTTGGAGACAGCAATCAGATTCTCACACTAAAGCAGCGTGATCTTTCTCACTCTCAGTCACTGTTCAAAGGGACGAGTCCTCTAGGATGACTTTGTTTTTATTTTTATTTTATTTCTATTTCCACTCTCAATCACTGTTCAAAGGGACAGGTATCCTAGAATGACTTTTTTATTTTTATTTTTTTCTGACTTACATTGATCATTCTGTTCTTTTCTGAGACTCCATGATGTATAATATAAATTGTATATCATACATCTACTTCTTCCCCATTTTTTTAATGTGTGTGAGCGCCTGCACTCACATCACCCAGGGAGAGGTCAGAGGACAACCGGCAGGCGTCTCTTCTCTCCTGCCATGACCTGGCTCAGTGCAAGCACCTTCACCTAATGTGCTAATCTGACCCATGCTATTCTAAGTGCTGCAGACTATCACAGGGCGTAAGCGCTCCTATCTTAAAGACCCGTTCCCCTCTGGTGAATATCTAGGCTACCTCCTTTTCTTTGTTATAAATAATATCATAATCTGACAGACATGGTGTGTTTTTCTTGGGTACATATCCAAGAGTCTCCATTGGATCTATACTAGGATTGGTATGTCTAGATTACAAATAGGCACAATTTGTAATTTTACTGAATAATGCAAAATTTTCCCCATAATGGCTGTCCCAATTAAACTGTTAGCAGTGATTAGAGATTTTAATTTCCAATGCTCCTCTTAATACAAGTGTCAGTTAACTGTAAAATTGTTTTTCAGTCTGAGTGATGTAAACGCTCACTTTTAAACGCATTTCTGTGCTGACTCAAGAAACGAATCTGCCATTACTCACACGTGTGTCAGTAGCCCGGGTTTCTCCTGTCTGCACATGTGTGTCAGCAGCCCGGGTTTCTCCTGTCTGCACATGTGTGTCAGCAGCCCAGGTTTCTCCTGTCTGCACACGTGTGTCAGCAGCCCGGGTTTCTCCTATCTGCACATGTGTGTCAGCAGCCCAGGTTTCTCCTGTCTGCACATGTGTGTCAGCAGCCCAGGTTTCTCCTGTCTGCATCCTTTGGGTGTCATTTTCCTTGCCATCTGTATTTTATATTTTATATATTATGGAGATATATATACATGTCATGCACACAATAAATACTAAGTTCTGGCTTCTAATTTGTCATTAACTATAATTTTAGCATTGCCGAGTAGAAAATAGAAGTTGCACGTTTTAATGGAGTTGGACTTACATATTTTTGTGTCTTAGGTTTGTGTTTTTCTACTCCAAAATTATCATTAGGATCACTGTATGGACCCTTTTAAACTTTTCTTCCATTTATTGATCTGTTCACTGTGGGAGGGCATTGTGTCGAGCTCAGGGGTCGGAGGACAACTTGCAGGGCTTGGCTTGCTCCTTCCACCATAAGGGCTCTGGGGATTGAGCTCAGATTCTCAGGTTTAGTGACAAGCACCTGGACCTGTTGAGCCACCTCATGGCCCTCATCATATGTGCGCTTGATTGATTTGAATGTCATCTTGGTGGTTTTAATAAGAACAGCCCCATAGTCGATAGTTAGTGGAACTATTTGATAGGATTTAAAAGATTAGGAGGTGTGGCCTTGTTAGAGGAAGTGTGTCATGGTGGGGGCAGCCTTGAGGTTTCAAAAGAACATACCAGACCCAGGTTTGTTGGCTCTGTCCCTGCAGATCAGGACCGTGCCTGCCTGGTGCGGGAGAATTGTCTGTATTCTGTCAATCATGATTTAAATAAACGCTGATTGGCCATTAGCCAGGATGTATAGGTAGGACAACCAGACAGAAAGTAGAGGCGGAGCAAGGAGAATAGGAGAATTCTGGGAAGCAGGAAGCTCTCTCGGTGACCTGCCTGGACCACCGAAGAAGCAGGATGTGACCTGCCCTGCTGAGAAAGGTACTGAGCCACGTGGCTGACATAGATAAGAATAATGGGCTATATAAGTTACAAGAGCTAATAAGAAGCCTGAGATAATGGGCCAATCAGTTTATAACCTAATGTAGACTCTCTGCGTGATTTTCTTTGGGACCCAATGACTGTGGGACCTGGTGGGAGGACAGAAACCAACCAGGCCCTCATGCTACACCTGCCATGCCTGTTGTTACTGCCACCAAGCTCCCCACTGAAGTGTTTTCTCTTATACACGTTACCACGGTTGTGGTTCCTCCGCAGAGGAAGAGGACAGTGACTAAGACACTCGCTGTGTCATAAATGAGGAGAGCAGACGTCCTCAGGATTAGTTCCCGGTTTCAGGCATGGAGCTGATGAGCCGTGAAACTGGGATTTTCCTCAGCACAGTCTACAGTGTCAAGGTCAACACTGGGTCTCACTATGGGTTGCCTTCTCTGTGAGTCAGAGGCACGGAATTATACATTTGCCTTATGCTCCTTATATCTGTTGTTAGGTTTTGTCTTGTTTGCTCTCTTACCAAGACTGTGCTTGTCTTGGGTTGGACCTGCAACCCCAGCACATAGGAAGTCAGGCAGGAGGATCAGGGTTCTGGGTCATCCTTGGTTACACAGTGAGTTTGAGGCTAGCCTAGGCTACGTAAGACCCTATCTCAAAAACAAACAAACAAGGGTTATGCTTGTCTCGTTTGGATGGTTTACAGTTTCCCTCTTCCAGTAAAACTTGCTTTACAAACCATCTGGGTCTGTTGATGTTTTTGACACTGTGGCTTTAGACTGCTGTTTGATATTTTTAAGGATCGCTGCTAGGTTTATACTATCTATTTTGAATTGGCTAAATTTAAATTTTTTTACAGTCTTCACTTGGGTGTTCTTATCTTTACCGTGTGTGCACCACTGTGCGTGAGCACATGCGTGCGTGTGCAGGCTCGGAAGTCAACGTCAGTGTCGTCCTCAACATGCTTCACCCTTATCTTTTGAAAGTCTCACTGAACATGGAGCTCACCGGTTCGGCTGAGCGAGTCCCAGGGATTCTTCAGTCTCTGCCTCCTCAGAGCTGGGATTATGGCACCGTGTGGGTGCACCTGGCTTTTGTGCAAGGGAGCTGGAGATCCGAACTCAGGTCCTCACGCTTGCACGTCAAGCACTTTGCCAACTGAGCCACCGCCCCAGCCCCTTCCCTCCTTTCTTAAATAGACGTGGAATCAGTATAAGGGCGAAAAGAACACATGTGGTGAAGCCCTGCACCCTGGAGTGAGACCTCCCGGATTTGAGCCTCACCCCCACCACGTCTCTGCAGGCAGTCTCGAGCAGGCTTTAGCCTTTCGGAGTTATTTTCTTCCTCTGAATACGGGGGAAACAAAAGTGCTCCCACAAAGAGTGACTTCACAAGAGGAAGGAAGAAGACATTGGCACAGGTGGCAGGTAATATGGCTGTTGGAAGATTTTTTTTTCTGTCTCCAGACATAACACGATGCCATCTTGGGCTTTGTGCCTGGTAGCCATGGCAACCAGAGCAGACTGATAAAAATGCTAGCCAGATCTATGGAAACACAGCTGTGGGCATTCCCTACGGGGCCAAAAAAAGGAGACCTGAGATTCCCCTCACCTGAGACCCTCCTTCTCCCAGCACCGTTTATTTTGGGAGATCCTAGAGTAGATAGCTAAGGAGTAGAAGGTTGATTGGCAGCAGGGCTCCATGATGCACCTTCCTACAGATGGGGTGGGACTTTGCAGTGATACAGCTATCCTAGGGTCACCCACACATGGTGAGAAAGCCCAGCGGACTCATCCATCTCACCAAGCTGGACTTCGAAATCGTACTTCAGTGTATCACTGCTCATCGGGGAAGAGTAGACAGTCATTGGCTGTTTCTCCCCAGGAAAAGTTAAGGCCACAGTGGTACAGAGGAAGCATCAGAACGTGCTCCTCTACAGGCCTAGAGGGGCGGAGCCCACCCTCTTCTATGTCATCTGCCCTGCACCCTGAAGCTGTTAACCTTCTGGGCTGTGGGATTCTTCATCGGGCACTGCTGCTGAGCTCCCCACAACTGTAGTGAGCGCCGAGTAAGGTAACATATGCGAGCCCTTCTCTCTTACTTCCTAAACACCAGCATCAGAAACATGGAAAAAGAAAAAATAAGTTGGAAGGAGAAGGAAAAATAGAGGACATCCAAAATTCCTCTAGGTTTTCATCAGACACAAGCAGGGTTCGAGAGGTGGAGGAGTGCCATCGTGGAGATGGTTGGGGTAGTCTGTGTGTGAGAGGCAGCGCCCAAGAGGGCTGGACCACAGGTGGATGGCTGTCAGTTCGCAGTAAGTACTGTAACAGTGCGTGAGATTCTTTGGAGAGGTGTCCATATGAGGACCACATGGAAGGTAGCCCCCTTAGGGTTCCCACTCCCATCCCTGCCCCAACCCAAACAGGGCACAGAGACAGTAAACTTACGATTACAATGAGGAAATCGAGCCAGCACCAGGCGCTGGTGAAATACCTCCGGAATCCGAAGGCCACCCACTTTAGAATCATCTCCAGGATAAAAATAAATGTGAAAATATTATCGGTACACCTTAGAAGTCGCTCAATCTGGGGCCGCTTGCAGATGTTGACATCTTCAAATATCTGGAAAAAGAAAACACAGCCGTGGGCCAGGGTGAGTATGTGCAGGGCTCCTTGTTAACTTTGAGTCTTTTCTATTTTATGTGAATAAAAACTAGTTGGTATCTTGGTGATGGCGTTTTATTATAAAAAAAAAAGATTAAGGTAGATCTTTCCCACTAAAATGTATTTCTTGATTAAATAAATATAGAAAATTCCATATCCATACTTCTGTTACCCCAGTGATTTCATGGTCTGTCCTCTCTGGCCCGCTATGAGGGCTAATATGGTCAAGTTAACGGTCTAGACTCACTTAGGTGACACAGCTCTGGGCATTTCCGAGAGAGGGTTTATATGCTGGATAGAGCACCTAACTATGGGTGGTTCCAGCCCACATGCCAGAACCTTGAATTAAATAAAAAAGGAAGCCAGGTGGTAATGGCGCACGCCTTTAATCCCAGCACTCGGGAGGCAGAGGCAGGCGGATCTCTGTGAGTTCGAGGACAGCCTGGTCTACAAGAGCTAGTTCCAGGACAGGCTCCAAAGCTACAGAGAAACTCTGTCTCGAAAAACCAAAATATATATATATATATAAAAGGAAAAGCAAACTGAGGACCACCATATTCATTCTCATTCTCATTCTCTCTCTCTCTCTCTCTCTCTCTCTCTCTCTCTCTCTCTCTCTCTCTCCTTCCTGACTATGGATGCAATATGACCCGCTGCCTCATGCTCCAGCTGCTCTGACAGACTGCATCCTCAAAGTGAGAGCCAAAATAAACACTTTCTCTCTGTGGTGAGGAATTTTAACTGTCAACACAGTCTTATTGCTCATTTTAATTGACTAAGTCTTCAATCTCCTGGAAAGAGAATGCATAACAAATTGTACAGATCAGGTTGGCCTGTGGATATGTCTGTGTCTATAATCAATAGTCTTGATTACAATAATCAGTGTGGGAAAAGCCAGCCCACTGTGGATGCCATCATTTCCTGGGCAGCGAGGGGATCCTGGATTGCACACATATAGTGTGAATGCCAAGTAAGTGCAGATGTATTCATTTCTGTGCTCTTGACTGAGAATGGACCCTGCTGGGATTGTGGGATGTGGGCCTCCCAGCTGCTTCAAGCTCCTGCTTTGACTTCTCCACAATGAGGGTTGTAACCTGGCATTACAAACTGAATCAATCCCTTCTCTTTAAAGTTGCTTCTGTCAGGACACTTCTGTCTTAGCAACATCCTCTCAAGTGGCCCTTTCCACATCAGTGAGAAAGGTAACCGATATACTCTGAATAAGAGTGTCTTCCTACACGATAGATTGCCAGGACATTTTCTGAGATTCCTAACCCTTTCAACTCTTGCCAGTTGTATCTTTCCAAGTTTCCCAGAAATACCCGTGCTCTAGACCACTACTTTAACCCTCCAGGTCGCCTTAGCAACTGTACTCAGTGCCTGTCCATTGTGTTCCCGATTCTATTTCCTGTATCTCAGCAAGCCTGGAGTTCATCATCTCCCACGACTAACAGCTTTACCCGTTCACCACACACACACACACACACACACACACACACACACACACACACACACCCTACAGATAATATCATTTTGTAACCATATTGAGACACACTAAAATGGAGATGCTCTGAACCGAAGCTCCTGGTGGGGACTTGACTATCAAACATTTCCCTCACCTACTCTGTGTGTCTGCGTGTGAACGTGCATGTGTGCGAGCGTGCATGCGTGAGAGAGATTTTGCTGTGGGGCCTATAGAGCTAGGTGTAGTCTCTCATTTCAGTCTTTCTATAGTAAGAATGAAAGAAATGAGAGAAGGGGGCTAGGTACTAACCATGCCCAAGATACTTAAGAAAACACAGAAAGTGGGCAGGAAATCAGTCCCATTTTAGGTACAAGGTGGGGCCACATCCTAGAGGAAAAGAATTCAAATGAGTCTAACCAGCTCATTTCCGCCTACCAATCCGAGTTTCGACTAGAAAAAAAAAATAGTCCTTTTATTGTTCAGAAGTAAGCTACCTCCCACAGGCTCTCATATTTGAACAACTGGTTCCCAGCTGGTCCACTGTTCTTGTTTGTTTTCTGTGAGGGAGGTAGTAGGGGACCTTGGGAGGCTGGGTGAACTTGAAGGAAATGTAACTCAGAGTCTACCAACTCATGCCATGGCTCCACTTCCTGATCCCTGAGGCTGTGAACAGCAGCCTCACGTTCCGGCCGCCATGGCAGAGAGCTGCTCCTGCCGCCATGCCTTCCTCATCACGATGGGCTGCACCTTGAACTATGAGTGAGAAGGTGGATGCCACTACCACAGCTCTCGGCTCTTCCCCGCCCTGCAGGCTCCTGCTGAGCCTTGGGAACTTAGCTGAGTGCACATTCTACAGGGAACTGCCCTGTCCCTACAGGGCTGAGCTGATCACTAGTCCTGCTCACTACCCTTCAGCCTCTCCTGCTCTGAGCCCATCACTTACAACTGTGGTCTGTCATCACTGCATCTGTCTTCGTCTCCATTACCTGCCCACAGATGACAGGCAAATCTGGACAGCATCACAGACTTGCTTTCTCTTTTGAAACCTTAGCCACGAGCTGGCTAAGTCTGTCAAAGACACACAACTGAATTGCAAAGTCTCCCATGTCCTACCAGGGACAATTTTTATTAAGAGACACTTGTTACTACTGTGCATTTGTCCAGATCCAACCTTCTCAGAGTCTAACAAGACCCACATCACCTAGGGAACTTATTTCAGTGTAGGCTCTGATTCAGTGGTTTGGAAGGACTCAAGACTTGGCTTTTCAAACTAGCTTCCAATGATGCTAGACAGTGTTGGTCCTTAGGCCATAGGCAGTGGTGATAAATTAGATTTTTCTTATTCTCATCTCTATGCAAGCATGTACAGTAAGATGGGCCGGATCTTTTTCTTAATGCTCTCTACATAGCTGTGGGAGGTCCTTCTGTCTATGTGTTGCTTTTATTGGTTAATGAATTAAGAAACTGCCTTGGCCTGATAGGGTAGAACTTAAGTAAGCATGGAAAACTAAACTGAATGCTGGGAGAAAGAAGAGTGGAGTCAGAGAGATGCCATGGACTGCCAGAGTCAGACATGCTGAATCTTTGCCAGTAGCCACTGCCACTTGGTGATATACAGAATGATAGAGATGGGTTAGTTTAGGATATAAGTTTAGCCAGAAATAGGCTTAAGCTATTGGCCAAACAATGTTGCAAATAATATGGTTTTCTGAGTGGTTATTCTGTAGCTAGGTGGCCAGGATGAACAAGCAATCCTTCCCCCAACACAAAGTATGTTCTGTACTGCTCTTCCCAGCCCGCACCGGCCTCTATGCCTGCTGGGAGATCTCTAGTCTTGTCATCTTTCCCTGATACCGCAGGGCATGTATCTATGGCCTTCTAGAAGCTCCACTGCCTTCCTGTTGCTTGACACCACTTATGAAATAATATCTGTCTTAGCATCATGATCTTCAGGGACAGCAAGAGGAGGAGCTGCTTGAAGTATGTGATACAGTGGAGACGTCTAGGAATCCACCAGAAGTGGAGAGCAGGCAGGCAAGCCAAGTCCAAGGGCTAGACATGAGAAAGTACTTTCAAACACTGGCCTGGTTAAACCTCTCCAACAGGGAAAGCACCTTCAGAGTAGGGACTCTGACTCCAGATGTGCAAACTCCTGCTCGCTAAGGAGCCGTCAGTGAAGAGCTCCCTTTGCTGCCCTTTTCCCAGGGGCACAATCACGGTGCAGTGCCTCCCCAAGAGCATCCTTTACCAGAGCGCCGCTGCTCAGCAGGATGACAAAGATTATAAAGCTCTCGAACCAGCTGTGCTTCACGATCTGGTAGCAGGTTTTCCGAAGATTCCACCACACAACCCAGCAGGGCTTTCTCTTGTCTGTTTTGTGGCATAGAAAATGACAGCCGAGGCCTGAAAGGAAGCATTTATGGCATGAGCGTCTGGAGTGAATTGTGTTAGTAACCTCAACTTGTCACTTTGTGTCCCTTGCCTTATGAACTGTAGCTTGCCCCATCAGAGGGGGAATGATGATTCTTTCCAAAACCTGAAATCTAGGCTCAGCTATGCTGCCCAAAAGGAAGAGGTGAAGCCACAAAGTGCGATCTCTGGGCCTTTCCTGTTTCCACTTGCCCTCTCTTTAAAGGAGACAGTTGCAGGCTAGCCCACTGGTTCTCACAGATGCACAAGCTACGTGCAGCAGAGTCATTCTGGTCATGTGCTCAAGCTAGATCTGCTGAGCCCCTCACTGATACCACCCACATGAATAAAGTCATCTACCTTCAGCAGAGACACCCAGCCCAGGTCAACTGATGTGAAGGTCTGTTTATCATTGTACACCATCAACGATTTGTGGTTATTAACTATGCCAAAATTGTAGGGTAGGTAGGTTGTGACATACAGATAGTATCCAAAGGATTTCAAGAAACTTGAGGTGAGGACTTCCAAGGTTTTGTGGACTCTCCTCACACACGGGAGAACTTGATCAATTGCAAAGAGGTTTACAAGCAGCCTTTGCTCTCAACACACAACACCTTTATGATGGGCCAGGCTGCCTCTCAATCCTCAATGCCCCTCCATTGACAGTGGGTGTCCCAGGGGATCTACAGAGTAGCTGGTCTGTTGGCCTGGCTAATTCTCCAGGAGCACCTTCAGATATTTATCCTGTTGGGCTGTGTGAACGGAGCCTACCAAAGCCCAGGATCTCCTGAAATTCCCTCTACTAGAATCTAATAACCTAATAATGCTAGTGATAGAAACGAGGCATCCATCCAAACTACAAAGCTACAGGGAACACAAAGGCTCCTTGAGCTGTGTGCAAAAATAAGGCCACTTACTTTTGGGCAAGCATCTATCTGGTTGCTTTTTGGGGGGATCCAGGTTTCGGAAATTTCTGAAGATATCATTCAGATCAATGGTGCTGCATTCTGAGAGTACACTTGCTGCATCAGACTTCTGCACGCCAGAGCAGAGGGAGGAGAGAGTCAGTCACCAGGACAGTCAGGTTAAAGCCAACGAGGCAAAGGTTGCTAGATAGGATGGTGTTGGTAGCTTGCTGCTCCTGTGGGGACTTTTTATCAAGCTCTCTACCAGCCTCACTTCAGGAGAGAATTAGCTCATCTCCACGGCTAATAAGCAGCAAGTATATATGTGCACAGTAGCTCAACCCTCCCCCCTACAAATCATAACCCTACTAGGCTGCCAATTAGAGGATAGGTAATGAGAAAACTACTCTACTGGCTGATTTCCAGCTCTCCCAGTTCATAGACTAATAGGTTAGGCCAGTGGCTCTGGCTGACTTAACCCTGTAGGAGAAATTCTGGCAATGCCTCAAGTTATATTTTTTAAATAAAAGTGTGTGTGTGTGTGTGTGTGTGTGTGTGTGTGTGTGTGTGTGTGTGTGTGTGTGTGTGTGTGTGTGTGTGTGTGTGTGTGTGTGTGTGTGTGTGTACAGGCCAAAGCACAATCTTCGTTATTATTTCTCAGGATCTGAGCATCTTAGGTTTTTTTATTGCTGTTGTTTGGTGTTTTGTTTTGTTTTGAGACAGAGTCTCTCATTGGTCTGGAGCTAACAGTTTGGCTGGTTGCTAGTGAGCCTCAGGGATTTTCCTACTTCTGCCTTCATAGCACAGGGGTTACAAGCATCTGCCGCCATAGCTGGCTTCTCATATGGCCTTTGGAGATCAAACTCAGCTCCTTGGGCTTGCAACACAGGCAATCTGCCAACAGGCTCATCTCCCCAAAACTAGAGGCATTTTAAATTTTCACAACAAGTAGGATACTCCTGATATCTAGTGAATGAAGGCCAAGGGTTGCTGGCAGTGGCCCTAGAATTCACAGGAAAGCCCACCACAGATGGACTGTCTTGCCCCCAATGTCAGTGAAGCAAAACTGGCAGCCCCTTACACCTTTGTGTGAGACTCAGCCCTGGCAATGGTGTCTTCATTCTTCCCGATATTAACCCACAAGGCTGTTCTGGAGAAGCTGTGTGGAGGGGTTGCATGCTCCTCCCAACCATACCCTGGGAATATTACCTTTCGACCACTCTGTACGGCTAAATGTGGATCTTCTTCAGAGAACACTTCAGTGTCCACACCTTGGTCATCTGGACTGGTGGGCTGCTTGGTCTCCAGAGGGACATCACAGGTCTGGCACACAGAAGCCCAGAGTGAAGTTAATATTTCTCTAGACAGTCCACTTGACATGAAGCGAGAGTGAATCCTGCTCCTGAAAAACTCAACATGAAAGTAGACCAGGAAAACTACTGAACAAAACAGAAATAGGAATGTATTGTAAAGTTACTTAATCAAAACAGTATGGTTCCAGAATAAGACTCATCCCATCCAATCAACGCAAAGATAAAATATCCTTGTGGGTGGGTGGGGGGAGATAGAGACTGTGTGTATTTGTGTGCATGCATGCATGCATGTGCATATGTGTGTGTGTGTGTGTGTGTGTACATGTAGAGGCCTGATGTCCTTCTGAATCATTTTTACCACCCTATTTTTGAGACAGAGTCTTTTTACTGAACCCAGAGTCACCAACTGGCTAGGCTGGCTGGGCTAGGGAGGGATCCCCTGCCCCCGTCTTCACAGTGCTCTAGTTAAGGGCATGTTGTTGGGGTTTCTGTCCTGCCCAGTTCCCGCAATTGTTACATCCCAAAGAAATCACACAGAGGTCTACATTAGTTATAAACTGATTGGCCCATTAGCTCAGGCTTCTTATTAACTCTTATAGCTTATATTAGCCCATTATTCTTATCTGTGTTAGCCACATGGCTCAGTACCTTTTTCAGCGGGGCAGTCACATCTTGCTTCTTCTATGGCCGGCTCACAACTGCAGAGCAATGGGCTTCTTCCTTCCCAGAATTCTCCTGTTCTCAATGACCTGCCTCTACTTCCTGTCTGGTTGTCCCGCCTATACTTCCTGCCTGGCTACTGGCCAATTAGCATTTATTTAAAATATAATTGACAGAATATAGACAATTGTCCCACACCACGGGCGCTATCCACCATGCCTGCTTGTGTTTGCTTGTTTTAAAGTGTGTGCTAGGGATCTGAACTCAGGTCCAAACGCCTTACCCACTAGGTAACCTCCCCAGGCACAAAATGGAGATTTAAAATATTCATAAAACTGGAAGGCTTGCTGTGGTGACCTACAAGACCATGTAAAAATGGTGTGTGATGGCTATTCCTGGTTATCAACTTGACCACGTTGGAATCAACTAAAACCCAAGCTGCTGGTTAGTCAATCTGGGAGGGATTTTCTGACATTCCATGTCATGCTGGGACATAGCCTGGGATTAGCCTGATGTGATAAAGAGCATATACATTTTATAGTCAGCTATCCCTGAACAATACCTAGGACACACAGGTGACAAGTGCCCTATGATAACTGTATGTTTCGACCACACCTAATCTGACGTGTGGACCTTCCATACCTGAACTTCAGCACCAGCTTGGGAGATGGGTGGGGCTCTGAATTCACCAAAGCATTCAAAGTCATCCTCTTCCTCTGCAAGTGGGGCCAAGCAAGGCCTGCCATGCCCAGAGTCCAAAGTCATTTGTGCATCAAATTCCTTCCAGGGCTTTGTATCCAGGGGAATAACGTCTTTACTCTCACTGTCAAAACTCCCTGGGGTCTCTTTTGGCTTCGGTGAGTTTTGCATTCGACATCTCTTACAACAGAAGTTCTGAAGAGCGCACCCCACGACGGAAAAGGCCCGGCGGAACCGCTCGAGAGCCAGCTGCACTTTGGTTTTCCTGGTCTCTCCTTCGGGGTTCCCGTCCCTCTCCTCATTGCTGAAGGAATTGAGCAGCAAGGCAATGAAGAGGTTAAGCACCTGGGGTAGGTAGTAAGGGAAATTTAGCAAAGGGAGAGGTACTCAGAGTTCCTAGAACAACCTTTCCCCAAGGCTCAAATTCTCACCAAATGAGAATTTCCCTCCCTCCCAGCAAAGATCTCCTCCACAGTCAGTGACAAGATGAAGACCAAGAAAGAACAGGGAGAAAACCCACAGAAAATGCAAGTGAAGGGATTGAAACACAGGAAAGGGGCATCCAGAAATCATTATACTGAGAGAACCCAGACACCAAAAGACAGACACCAAGTGTTCTCTCTCACATGCAGGTCCCACTTTGAAGGTTTTGCAGATGAGTGTGTGAGAGTGTGTGTGAATGTGGGGGGGGGGGGTAAGTGGGTGGGTGTCAGACATGAAATAGAAGGAAACTACAAGATGAAGAAGAGGGTTTTTTTTTAAGGCAGAGGTAATAATAGAAACATGTGCCATGGAAGCAGAAAGGGTCCTACTGGGGTGGGGAGGGCACGACAGGAATCCCCCGGGACAGGGAGGGACAGGGAAGAGGTCCACAGGGCAAATCTTGTGCATTAGGAAGATGGTTAGAGTTCAAACCCCCAGAACCCACATAAGTGCCAAGTGGGCATGGAAGCCCGCCTGTGATCCCAGGCTCAGAGATAGCTAGCAAAACTCCGAGCAAGCTGGCTTGCCACGACAGCCATATCTGGGCACTCTGGGCTTGACTGAGAGATCTGGCCTCAGAGAACAAGATGGAAGAGTGATCAGGATGATTTCTGACATCACTTTAGGGCCTCTGCACACCTCCCTCCAACACACACATACCTGGGCATACCTGTGTGCCCACACACATGTGAGCATGCATACACACTCATGACATACCGCATACACATGAAAATAAGAAAAAATACCAAGCTATATGTGTAAATGTCACAATTAATATATTGTTTTGTATATTAATTAACTTAAGATTCCTTTTAATTTTTACTCCTGTGTGTGTGTGTGTGTGTGTGTGTGTGTGTGTGTGTCCCTGTGTGTGTGCATGCACTGTGTATACAGGTGCTTACATCAGATCACCTGCCGCAGGGGCCCCCGGTGGTTGTGAGCTGCCCTCTGCTGAGCAGTGCTTTGAGGGTATGAATAGATCTCGTCAGAGGTCTCCAGCTTCACCAGAATTCCTCGCGTTTCTCCTGCACCTTCTCAACCATCACAGCTGTCCACAGATCCTGTCTCAAAGTTCTCTTCCATCTCCCATTAGTGAAGTCCACTCCCCTGAACCTCGGCTCACTTACCAGCTGTGCAGACCATTCACTAGGCACTCAGGATAAAGCTATCTGTGCAGACAGTTCCTTACATCTGCCCCATGACCCCTACTTGGTTCTGAAGTTTCAAGTCCAAGGATCTTTACATGCCCTTATCTCTTCATGTCCTCACTAATATGGGTCTAATTAGCCTCTTCGTTGACATCTAAGCTGCTGGCTATAGGAAAAGACTGAAGCTGCTTCCACAGTAAGGAAGCCCAACAGTAGAAGATTCTGGAGAAAGATCAAAGGCCTTTTTTACCTGCAGACAGATTTGTTCACTTCGTTACTTAATGCTTCTAGGAATTAGCATCATGAGAAGACCCAGAGGGAGGACCATTTCTCGTGTGTGTATGTGTGCGTATGTGTGTGTGTACATGTGTATATGCATGTGTGTGTGTATGTGTGCGTGTACATGTGTTGCGTGAGAGGGCTGTACAGACCAGAGGTCAACCTCAGATTTTGTTCCTCTGGAGCTACCTACCCATTGTTTTTGTTTTTTGAGACAATGTCTCTCCCTGGCCTGACGCTCACCAGGTAGGCTAGGACGGCTAACTAGCAAGTCTCAGGGATGGCCTGTCTCCACGTTCCCACAGCACTGGCACAGAAGGGCCAGCCACCACACAAGGTTTTCATTTTCCTTCGTTCTGGGATGGAATTTAGGCACTTGTGCTTGTACATCAAGATTTTCCCACGTGAGTTCTTTTCCTAAGCCCTCTTGTGCAAATTTCTAAGACCGAAAAGTCAGCTCCATCTTTCCCCGCTGGACGTCTCTTTAGATCTCAGTCACCACATCGAGTCATGCGGATTTCCCTTAGCCCAGCAGTCCTCAACCTGTGGGTCGCAACCCCCACAAGGGTCACATAGCAGGTATCCTGCATATCAGATATTTACATTACAATTCATAACAGTAGCAAAATTATAGTTATGAAGTAGCAATGAAATAGTTTTAAGGTTGGGGGTCACCAGAGCATGAGAAGCTGTATGAGGGGGTCACAGCATTAGGAAGGTTGAGAAACACTGGCTTAGCCAATCAGTGACCAAGAGAACATGATTTCTTACAAGAAGCATCAGGGAAAGGCATATACAGGCACAGCCAGCAAGCGACATACTAATACACGTCCCGGGCGTTAAAGAGGTTTTGTCTCACGTCTGTACCTTTCTCAGGTCAAATTCAAAAGGGTATTTTTTTCAGTTTTATTTTTTTATGTGTGTGAGTGTTTTGCCTACACATATGTCTGTTCACCAAATGCTTGCATAATGCCTGAGGGGTCCAGAAGAGGCCGTCAGGTTCCCCGGAACTGAGTTACAGACAACTGTTGGCTGCCATGTAGGTGCTGAGGATTGAACCCAAGTCCTCCGGAGGAGCAGCCAGTGCTCGTAACCACTGAGCCATAGCAGGGCAGCTGCACACGCAAACTCACAGCAGTTACGACAGTGTGCACAAACCTGTTCAAGCCTAAGCTGGACCAGATCCCAGCCTGGAAAGCGGAAGGGGACGTGAAGTCCCACCCCTACCCAAGGAGATAATTGTAATTGATGGCTGCCAGGAGAGGATCCCTTTTCTTTAAAAGTGTTGCTCCCGGCCTGCAGAAGACTGAACTAGACCTTCTGAATGTGGGTGACAGCTGTGTGGCTGGGGCAGTTTGTGGGACAAATACTGGTTCCACTGCTAGTATTTATCCCTAGTGCACGAACTGCCTCTTTGGAGCCTGTTCCCTATGGAGGGACGTCTTGCTCAGCCTAGATACAGGGAGGAGGGCCTTGGTTCTGCCTCAAGTGATGTGACAGACTTTGTTGACTCCCCATGGGAGGCCTCGCCCTTTCTGAGGAGTGGGTGGGAGTGGGGTGGGGAGAATGTAGACGGAGCGGGAAGATGGGAGGGAGAGAGAACTGGGAATGGTATATAAAATAAGACTTTTTTTAAAAAAAAAAAAAAAGTGTTGCTCCTGGTAAATTAACCACACTTCAGGGGAAGGTCACACAGCCAAGAATATGAGCAGTGCAAACTGGACTTGATGGATTAAAAGAAAAAAAAAGAGTAGAGTACTGAGTTGGGTGGGAAGAAGATGAAAAGGATGGAGAGGAAGCCGAGGACTCACCACGAGCTTTCCTACCACCATGATCAGCACAAAGACCATGACACACAGCGGAGAGCCGTCCATGCCCTGCATGCACTCCCACATGTTCTCAATCCACTCCCCGCAGAGGATGCGGAACACCACCAGGAAGGAGTGATAGAAATCGCCCATGTGCCAGCGCCGCGTGCGCTGCTCCTGGCCGGTAGAGACGGTCTTGTTGAACTTAGTGCCGAAAAGCTGCATGCCAACCACGGAGAAAATGAAGACCACGATGGACAGGACCACGGTCAGGTTCCCGAGCGCGCCCACGGAGTGGCCGATGATCTTAATGAGAGTGTTTAAAGTGGGCCAGGATTTGGCCAACTTGAAGACCCTCAGCTGTGAAAACAGACAACAAACAAAAAGGGAAGGAAAGTTAATGCTCACACATCCGGGGCTATGCTCACACATCTGCGGCTATGCTCACACATCTGGGGCTATGCTCACACATCCGGGGCTACGCTCACACATCCGGGGCTACGCTCACACATCCGGGGCTACGCTCACACATCCGGGGCTACGCTCACACATCCGGGGCTACGCTCACACATCTGGGGCTATGCTCACACATCTGGGGCTATGCTCACACATCTGGGGCTATGCTCACACTTCAGGGAGCTAATCCAGGGCTATGCTCACACATCCGGGGCTATGCTCACACATCTGGGGCTATGCTCACACTTCAGGGAGCTAATCCAGGGCTATGCTCACACATCAGGGAGCTTATCCAGAAAGCAGGTGACATTCCTCAGCCATGGCCATTAGCACTTTCAAAACTGGTCACACTCACCTGGGGCAGAGTCACCATCCTCCTAGCTAACGCACTATTTTTTAATTTAAATCTCTTTTTTCATCTTTTTATTTTATATGGATGGGTGTTTTGCCTGAGTATGCACCGCATATGTTTAGCGTTGGAGGAGACTAGGAGAGTCAGGTTCCCTTGGACTGGAGTTACAGACAGTTGTGAACCACCATGTGGGTGCTGGGAATTGAACCTGGGTCCTCTGGAAGAACAGGAAGTACTCCTAACTACAAGACCATCTCTCCAGCTCCTATTCAAATCTTTTTAAAATTATATTTATTCACTTATTTGTGGAGAGAGGAACACACACATATAATGGCTGATGTTTGGGGAAATCTCAATTGAAGGGTTGTCCAGGTCAGATCAAACCCTGAGGGACATTGTCATGGTTGATGAGTCCACGGTGGGCACCACCACCCCTACACACGTGGGGTTGTGCTGTATATATAATATGTGTATATATGTGTGTATATATATATGAGTTAGACAGCCAGTAAGTAACATCCCTCCACGGCTCCATGGTTTCTGCTCTGACTCCTTTTGTGTGTGAGTTCCTGCCCTAACTTCCCTCAAGAATGAACTATGACCTGGAAGTATAAGCCAATAAACCCTTTACTCACCCAAGTAACTTTGGGCCAGAGTGTTGCACCACAGTAGCAGAACAAAACTAGAACAAAGGTCAGAGTACAGCTCGCAGGAATCAGTTCCCCTCTGCCATGTGGGGCCCAAGGATCGATCTCGAGTCCCCGGGCTTTGGCAGCAAGCACTTTTACCCTACCTGAGCAATCTCACCAGCTCTACATTTTTATTTAAAATAGCAAATACCTTCCTTGTTCTGGGACTGGAAAGATGGCTCAGCAGTCAAGAACTCTTGCTGTTCTTGTATCCAGATCTGTAGTCCAGATCCCAGCACCCTCACTGGGTGCTAGCGTCCAGATCTGACCTCTTCTGGCCTCCGCAGGCACCTGCGCATGCGCACATTCGGATACACGCGTACACATACATAAAACTTCCTGAAATTGTCTTTAAGAAATCAACCTTAACTAGCTGGGCATGGAGGCACACACCTGGAATCCCGACCTTGGAAAGATTGGGAATTTGAGGCCGGCGTGGGTCACCCAGGGAAGTGAGTATATGCAAATTTTGTCCTGGAATTACGGTGAGATGAATTAATCCAAGATAGCTGTTGACCCCACTCAAATTTTTTTTTATTCAGAATGTTGTTACACGATGAATTAAGAAAGAGGAGCCAGGGCCAGGTATAGTGGCACACCTTTAGCCTCAGGGCTTGGGAGACCAAGGCAAGTGCTCTATAGGAATTCACAGCCAGGAGGGTCTATATGATGAGTTCCAGGACAGCCAGGGCTACATAGTGAGACCCTGTCTCAAAAAGAAAGAAGAGGAGGGGGGAAATAAGGAGGAGAAGTGGGAAGGTAGAGAGAGGAGGGAAGGGGAGAGGGGAGGGGAGGAGAGGGAAGGAGAAAGCAGGGTAAGGGAGGGGAGCGGAGGAGAAGGACCCAGGTGAAATGGCTCAGTGGATAAACGCACTGGATGCACAGGGTGGGGAGCATCACCAACTCCTGCAAGCTGCCCTTTGACCTCCATTCGAGAGCCACTGCAGGCACCCACACACAGGCGCAATAAAAGTAAGTTTAAAACGGAAAAACAAAACAGAAGGAAGCGCCTTACCACCCTGAAGGAAGCCAAGAAGGAGCGATTTGAGCGGCTGTTCTTATCGGACAGGTTGGTGTAAAGGACGTCAGCGAGGCTCAGGAGGGCCACAATGCTGTCGAAGACGTTCCAGCCGTGGCGGAAGTAGTGGTACGGGTCCAGCGCGATGATCTTTAGACACATTTCCGCTACGAAAATTCCAGTGAAAACCTGCAATGGGACAAAGGAGACTCCTGCTTAAGGACAGGCTGGGGGAACCAACCACAGCAGTTGGGAAGAAATCGTTAAATCAGCATGGTGGCTGAGGCCAAGCCAAGGTCCAGGCACGGGGCACACAGCGACAGGCACCTCACTACTCTACCTTAGCAGCAACCCACGAGGAGGCGCTGAAAGTCGGGCTAGACCCAGAGACCAGGATTCTGCCTACAGCCACATTTCTACCTTAATCCACTTTTATTAAAGTCTTAAGTCATCATACAAAGCAGTGGGTTTGACGATGACATTTTGATATATGCATGCCTTCTTGTTCACCCTCCTCCTCTACTGCCCCCCCTTTCCTCATGCTCTCTCTTGCTAGCCCCACCCCAGGAAAATACATAAAGTGGGAGAGTTTCCTTATTTTAAGAATTTAAGAGAACATGTTGCTTTTTCATCTAGAAACATGAACTTTTACAAGGAGAAGATTGGATATTCTGGTAATATTTTTCAATCCATTAATCCATTAGCTAATTAGAGTAAAGCAGCCACTGACTAATTGTGTGTTGTATCTGATATCTTTGAGAGACTCATTTTCCCTTGAGGAAAAGAAGATGCCTCCCACAGGAACCATGAATGAGACTGAGCAATTGTTGAAAGTTCAGCTTCCTCCCTATCTTCAATTTTCCATTTTAACTGGGACTAAGTCTGTTCAGTAAGAACCAGTGACACATACTCAGGAAGTCCCCACCCCACTCCCCCACCAAGCAATGATACACTCTCTCAGGAACATGACCCTCCCATATCTGCCTGGTTCTTCTTTCCTGAGAATTTACCTATGGATCAAAGCTGCATTGTTTTATGACAACAGTATCCCCAGTAACACAGGGGGGTATGAAGGCCATTACTGTGGGTCTCTGGAGATGGTTCACATTTTTTTCTGGGGGGGGGGAGGGAATGTTGTGAGACAGAGTCTCACATAGCCCAGGCTAGCACTGAATTTGCTATGGGACTGAGGATAACCTTGAACGTATGATCTCCCTGCCTCTACCTTCTGAGAGCTGGGTTCACAGACATGCATCAGCACACCTAATTTATGTGGTGCTGAGGACTGAACCAGGGCTTTGTGAAGGCTAGGCAGGCACTCTACCAACTGAGCCACATCCCCAGCCCTGGTCAGCATCTTCTGAGTTTTCTCAAACACTCAGAACGTTACTTTTAGGATTGTCTACTATGGCTTCTACATGACTAAAGAGACCTTAACATGCTAGAAGGTTAAACTGAGGCCCGTGAAAAACCAAAGAGGCAAGCTGCACAAAACCTCTGATCCAACGCCACCTTTTGCCTTTATTCCTTTACAGGGACCAAGGTTGCGGTCTGGGTTATGGTTACTGAAAATATTTGCACCTCGACAGAGTTAAGATTCAAGCTTCTGTATGCTTTCCAAGAGCCTGAGATTACCCAGTTTCCTATTATCAATAGATTTATAAACGTGTCGTCCATGTCATGATGCTCCATGGCCAGGAAGACGGTATTGACGATGATGCAGACAGTGATAGCGAGCTCAGTGAAGGGGTCCGTCATCACGGTCCGCAGGACCTTCTTGACGCACAGCCACTGAGGGCTACAGTCCCACACTAGGTACTTGGATGCCAAGTTTTTCCCACATGGGAGACAAGGTTCCTGGGACTTTTCTTGTTCTGGAAGAGAATGGAAGGGTGGGGAAAGTGTTTACTCTGAGCCAGCCTGGCTGCTCTCTGCCTGCGTGCGCCCCCACCTCCCTCTTTCCCAGGATTTTTGTGACACGTGGCCAATCGCACAGGTTTTCCTGCTGAGTACGGCACAGAGGAGACACACATCTCTGCACACAGCTAGGATGCCGCAAAGTCAAGTGTATCCGACACAGATGCAGAGAGAGCAACACAGACTGGCCACGAGGCCGCGAGAGACAGAGGTAGCATAGGCTCTGCTTTCTTAAGAGAGAACTTGGTAGGGACTACAGCTCTACAGGGGTGGCCAGAGCTCAGGAGAAGCAAAGGGTGGGGACAATGGAAGGTTAATGTTGATTGTCAGTTTCACAGGATCTAGAAATACCAAGGGGACGAACCTCTGGGCATGTCTATGAGGAAATTCCCTAGATTAACAGAGGTGGGAAGACCTACCTTAAAAGAAAAAGCACTGTTTCATGGTGGAGGTTTGAATTAAACAAAAAAAGCAAGAACACCAGCAATCTTTTCTCCTTC
Organism: Ondatra zibethicus; assembly: GCA_004026605.1. Taxonomy (NCBI): domain Eukaryota; kingdom Metazoa; phylum Chordata; class Mammalia; order Rodentia; family Cricetidae; genus Ondatra; species Ondatra zibethicus. Next base: position 58,869 of record PVIU01006222.1, on the reverse strand, counting down.
TCTCTCTCTCTCTCCCTCCCTCCCTTCCTCCTTCTCTACCTCCCTCCTTTCCCACTCTCCCTCTCTCCCCCTCCTTGTCTCCCTCCCTTCCTCTCTCCTTCCCTCTCTCTCTCCCCCTACCTCCCTTCTCCCTTTCCTCCCTTCCTTTTTCTCCCCCTCCCTCCCTTCTCCCCTCCATCTCTCCCTCCCTCCTTCTATCCCTCCCTCCCTTTCTCCTTCATTCTCTCTCTCCCCTGCCTTTCTCCCTCTCTCTCCCCTCCCTTCTTCTCTCCCTCTCTTCTTCTTTCTTCCCTTCTCTTGCTTCCTCCTTCCCACTCTCTCCCGCTCCCTTCCTTCCTCCCTCCCTCTCCCCCTTGACTATAGCCACAATGTGACCAGTCACCTCTCATTCCTGTATGCCCACCCCATCATGATGGAACTTTTCAAACTGTAATCCCAAATAAACCTTCCTCCCTTTCTTCCTTAGGCGGCCTTTGTTGGGTTATTTTGTTGTCAAAATGGGAAAAAAGGGGGGGGGGACAAATTCAGGTATTCTGGCAGCTACTTAAGCTCAGCCCCTTAGCTGCCTGCACCCCTGATTTGTTGGGTTCCATTTCAGGAACTCACAAAAGCCAAGTAAGGTCAGGTAATAATTCAGAAGTGCTAAAGGACCCATGTATGCCCGGCTATTCATGGTCTTGAGCATCTGTCCCTTGCCTGGGGCTCCACTGTTAATCAGAGGGTCCTGGCTCAACTATAAGGTCTTCTTTGGCCAACACCAGGTTCCTGGCTCTAATTAGCCAACAACTTTCACTTCCCGGCAAGGTCTTCAGTGCTCTTTTTTGGCTGACTGTTGTCATTAAGATCTTCTAAGGCTGCCCAGTCTGCCCGTCTATGCTCTCTAGCCAATTCCCACCCAGGGACCCACTCGGAGGAGCATAACTCTCAGGAAGGCCCATTGCACCCAAGCCGCTTCGCTGACAGGCTCCTGAGACACGAGGAGTCTCTCTTCGCACCGTGGCACAGTGGGTTGGTCCCAAAAAAAAACCCTCTGTGGAGGGCTTCTGGGGGGACACAAAGAACTCCAGTGGGGAACTCACCCTGCATGGTGATGGTCAAGATGCTGACGGCACTCAGCGCCCTCTGCCGGTGGAAGGGGTCTATGTGCTCATCAAAGAGGTCCACGGGCAAGTTCTGGGACAGTCGTTTGGTTTGCTCGAGGAGTTGTGGCTACAAGAGAAAGTACAGTGGGCCTTCTAAAGGCAAGTGTTAACACTCCCCAAATTTTATAAAGATGCCAAATAAAGATTTTGAGCATTTGTACGGGGCAGTGCACTGTATCTCCCCAGCATGTATGATGTTCAGATTTTTTTGCCTGTGTGGAACAGACCAGAGAAAGGGGATTTGGCCATTCACTGTCCTTACACAAGTGCGTTTCCGGAGTCTGGCCTTGGGTTTTATGTTTTATTCACTTTCAACAAAGAGCAAACAAATACTCTCCACCTTAATGATAAGAATAATTTTAAGGATTAATAAAATACTAGCATAGTTTTTTCTAAAAAGAATAATTTTTACTAGTGAGCATCAACTATATCTCAGTTCTGTGTATCACATGATCCACTCAGTATATTTTCTAGGCTGTCCCATGTGCACGTCAACACTTACATATCCAAAATGGAACTGGCTATCTTTTCCACCCCTAAAGCATGTCCTTTCTTGTCTCAACAAGTCACCAACTCAACAAGCCACAAGCATGGAGCTTACTTCAGCTCATTCACCGGGGATCACTTTCTGGGGGTCAGTTTGTTCATTTTTCTTCATTCTTGCTTTTAGCTATTTCCTATGAATTCAAATACCCCCTCCCAGAAGGACGGAGGTTCCTAAGGTTCAGAAAGCTAGGGCAACCCCCAAGATTCAAGATATTTGGAAAATTAGAAGATCCACAAGGCCAAGTCATGAGGTTCTTAAAACATTGTGTTTATTTGGCGGGTGCCTGTATCACAGCACATGGGCAGAGGTCAGAGGACAGCTTGAAGGAATTGGTTCTCTCCTTACGGGTCTGGAGGATTCAATTCTGGTCATCAGGCTTAGAAGCACATCCCTTACCCCCTGAGCCATCTTATTGACCTGCTTCCACAAGATTGTAAATGCAGTAGGCAGCTGCTGGAGAGTGCGGACTCTGACTGAGCTGGACACAGCTGGACATAGGCTTCTGGGGGTGCAACTTTTGAGAGTCATCTCTCACCCCTGGGAGGGTTTTTCGATGATACAAGAGTCTTTTAGTGCCCCAGTGTGCCTATAAGAAACCCCAATAAAATCACTTGTTCACCAAGCTAGGCTTGGGTGGAATTTTTTCTTTGATCTGTCATTGATGCCCTACCTGGGCAAGGAGATGTTTTATTCTCCCCCAGGAAAAGTTACACATTGTTCTAGTCCTCATGCGAGCTGCTGCGGCCGCCTCTTGCTTGGGGTTACTGTGGCAACGTCTTAATTGGCTTCCTCTAGTCTCCTCCAATCCCCTCTCTTCAATGTGTTTAGCTTGTTGAGAAAGAAATTTCGGTTTCAGATCGTGAGCTTTAAATCATTATAACCAGGCTCAAACATACCTTCATTAATCAAACTGGCAGCCATTACAATCAGCATGTTTTTGCCAACAAGAACTAAGTGTGTTTATCCAAATAGCATACAGATCCCTCTTTGGAGTTCCATAGACTCTCAGAAAGCCTGTTCTGCAACCCACTGGCTATTGAAGTGTGTTCCCTGCAAAATGTTGTCAAGATGCTCGAAGACAATGTGGAAGGTTGGTGCGCTCAGGTGAATGTGGCAGGTGAGACATTTGGATTCATTTAACTTTTGAAAGGCTCGGTGTGTGACGTACGTTCAGGTTTTCTTGTGGAAAAGAATTGGCCGTTTGCCGTTGGTCCAGGCCAGCTGCAGGCGGTGTGGTTTTGGGTGCGTCTCCCGTATTGAGCGCACTCCTCACATGTAATGATGTCGCGTCAGGAAATGAGACAGGCAGCATGCCACCGAAGAGTGCCCGCGACCTTTGTCTGGAGCAGGCTTGGCTGTTGAAAATGCTTTGCTATAACCAGTCATCCCTGGTTGTTGTATGAGATCCGCTGGTCCTCAAATGTCACAGTCCAGTAGAGAAACGGCCTGTTGTTGTGTAACGTAAATAACGCGCCTCTTAGATTTTTCAGTCAGCTCATGAGGCGTTCACTGTTGAGTTTTTTCATCTCTCCAGTGTGCTTCAAATGTCAAATGGCCTTAAACGGTCCATGATGAGCCCACTGACGACTTCTCCTCAAGTGGGAAAAGGATGGGCTTTGATGGCTGCTGTCAGTCAGTGGCTGTCAACTCCGATGACTGGCCACTATGCCCTTCATCTTCAAGCCTCTTGTCTCCTTTGCGAGACTTGTTGCTGGGCCACCACTGCACTATACGTGCACTAGGAGTCGCTGGGCCGGTCACTGAAGTCACAAGTCTTCTCTGCTGCCTTGTGACCCATTTTGAAATCAAATAAGAAAACCACTAGCATCTTCATTTCGTCCAATGTTATTTCCACAATATAAGGTGGACATTCTCAACCTGTAAGTGGCAACCCCTTTGAGGGCTGAATGACCCTTTCACAGAGGTCGCCTAAGACCATCGGAAAATACAGATATTTACATCATGATTTATAACAGTAGCAAAATTACAGTTATGAAGTAGCAACAAAGCAATTTTGTGGCTTGGGGTCACCACAACATGAGGGTCTCATCATTAGAAAGGTGGAGAGCCACTGGTATGAGATAATACAAAGCACACAGCGAGTAATAAACCATTAGCAACAAAGCGTAGAGCCGGAGATGAGCATGACCGTGAGGGATGACAAGTCTTAGGTGGTTAAGATTGTATCCCAATAGCAAGCAGTGAATTTCAACAATGCAAAATCACAGTTACTTTTGTATCAACCTACATCTAGGATTTCAAAAACATACATCTCCAGCTGGGCCTGGTGGTGCATATATTTAATGCCAGGACTCAGGAGGTAAAGGGAAGCCTGTAAGATTGAGACCAGCCGGTCTGCATAGCAAGCTCCCAGCAGCCAGGGTTACATATTGATTCCTCATCTCAAAACGACAACAACAAAACCCATTAAATAATAAAAAAACAAATGAACCTCTCCCTGGGTGTACTGGCACACACCTTTAATCCCAACACTTGGGAGGCAGAGGCAGGGGAATATTTGTGAGTCTGAAGCCAGCCTGGTCTACATAGCAAGCTCCAGGACAGCCAGAGCTTTATAGCAAGACCCTGTCTCAAAAACAAAAAAAGACACATCTCATTCTCTTGGTTACAACCCTTCACAGCTTCTGACCTCCTACCCTCAGCATGAAGACTGAAGGAACTTCTCAGCTTTGCTTTCAAGATCTTTTGTGATTACCCCATTCTACCAATCCAGACTCTTGTCATTGTCCCCTAACACACACACATACATGCACACACATGCATACATACACACAAGTGCATACACACACACACACGTGCACAGACATACATACTCACACTTTTAAATGGGCCGCGTTCTCTTGCTCATTTTTGCTTCCAGACCTTGGCACACATTTCCTTCTCCACTGGCAATGCCTGCTCTTCCTTTGCTTGGTGAATCCCACTTGGCTTAGACACCACTCTCCAGGAGATCTTTCCTATTCGCTTCTAATTCACTGCTCTTCCTCCAGCTCCGGTCCCTTCTAGGTTGGTTTGTACCAAACAGATGCTGCTGGTTGCTCTATACATACGTCCTAGGGCCTCACTTTGAGCACTTCCTCTTGTAACCCTAAACCCCTCTGTCTCATAACACAGCAAATTAAAAACACAATTATGATCCCCAGTTCCTAGCAATCTGTAACTAGTGATGGGCCAAAATTAATAAATCTATACATAGATACAGAAATAAAGCAAATAAAGAAAAAGAAAGACAGACAGATAGGCAGGCAGGCAGATAAACTCTAACTTCCTAACTCCATGGGGTTTAACCTCCAGCTACCCTAGGTGGTCGTGACTCTATAATGTGATTTTATTGGACTCCTTCCTTTCCACATAGCACACTCTACTCCTCTCTGCCAGGGACATCTGCTCAGGTCATCTACCTGTACTCTAATGCCTTTGGCTTTGCTTCAGAAGGAGTCAAAAGCCGCACTGCCCTTTCCAAATTGTCTGTGCCAAAGGACACACCCTTATCCTGTCTGTTGCTAGTCTAAAAAAAAAATCCTATCTGAGAGACCTAAAACCGGGCTCACTTGTTCAGCTCTTGGTCCCACTGCCAGCCGAAATGCAGAACTTTCCATTTTAATATCTAAACTGATTTAAATAATGTGATAAAATGGAATGGAGGATGGTCCAAGGCCTCTCCTCCCATATAACTCCTAGCTCATCTTAACCCTTCTGTCCAGACATTCAACTCTCACCACACCAGAGTCTGAATAGCAACCATTTTTACGGGGTCTCTGAATCTGTTCCTGTAACTGAGATAACTGTTCCTGTAACTTTCTGTTCACGAGACTCCTTTGTCTTATGGCTATGATCTGGCTTTGTTTCCGCCCCACCAAGTCTGGATGCTTTTGCTTGTATTTTACTAGTTTTCTGTTAGATGCCCTCTAGGTTACATGTACTTATATTGCTGGAAACTTGATATCTTCACAAGGGAAAAGAATACTTGTTAATTGCTTCCATCTGCAGACACACACAAAATAGTTATGGATGTGTAGGTCACAGGGTTCAGTCTTAGAGAGATTCAAATGTCTTTTGAGCATACATAATATTAGAAAATTATTACATGTTTAAATTCACTGAATAGCTAGCCCTGGAGATGCAATTTCTGTCTGCCCATTTTAGACCCAAGCACGTTTATCTAAAAGCTTTCTCTAGCATCTCTTGTCATAACTTTGTAGCAGGGAAAACAACGGAACATCCCAGGGAAAAGATTTTATGTGCAGATAAGGAGCAAACCACTTCCAACAGGGATTGCCATTATTTATCTCGCGGCATGGCATTTTTGTTTCAGTTTTTTAAGGCAGGGTTTCTCCATATCACCCTGGCTGACCTGGAACTCCTACAGACCAGGCTGGCCTTGAACTCAGAGATCCACCTGCTTCTGCCTCCTGAGTGATTGGATTAAAGGCATGTAGCACTACTGCCTGGTTTTACATTTTTTAATCAAGAGAAACATATATAAAAATTAAAATGGCTAATTGTAATCACAGATATCTAGCTTTCTGAATACTCAAAGTCATGGTTATACTTGAAGCTTTTGCCTGAATGTAAACTCTATCTCAGTGTCTTTAATATTGTGATTTTAAAAAACTGTAAAATCCTAAGTAGAGAAAAAAATAGCTTAAATTTTATAACAAAAAGGGTTAATAGTTAAAAACCTAAGTACAGGTAATCTTAATTTGCTACAACTTGCCATGAATATAACTTCAATTCAACTCCTAGGAAAATAAGAGAAAATATTAAATAGGCTTGAGGAAAATCTTCAAGTAGATGTAAATTATAAGGTTATATTTTTAGTTTAAAAGGTAGCGGTAAATATTTTAGTAAGGGTAGCTTTGTTTGTTTTTTGAGATAAGGGTTTTTAATAGCCCTGGAACTCACTCTTTAGACCAGGCTGACCTTGAACTCACAGAGATCTGCCTGTCTCTACCTCCTAAATACTGGAATTAAAGGCATGCACAACTATCACTCAGCTAAGGATAGATTTTTTTATATGATGATTTTTGCCCTAAGGCTAAAAAAATAGTAGAGGAAGACAGAGTCACAAAAGCTAAAGTGGTTGGCAGAGGTTACTCATTTATTCCCAGTTGCCTAGACTGAGATAACCACACAGAAACTGTATTAATTAAATCATTGTTTGGCCTATTAGCTCTAGCTTCTTATTGGCTAACTCTTACATATTAATTTAACCCATTTCTATTAATCTTTGTATTGTCACATGGCTGTGACTTACTGGAAAGGTTCCAGTAGGCTCCAGCGGAAGCATCTGTTTCCTACAGTGGCTCCATGGCCTCTCACTGACTCTGCCTACTCTCTCTCTCTCTTTCTATATATATATATATATATAGATAGATAGATAGATAGATATAGATATATCTATATATCTTTCAGCCTGGCTATATTCTGTTAAGCCATTGTCCAAAAGCAGTTATTTATTAACCAATAAAACCAACACATATGCAGAAGGACATCCCACACTATTTCCCCTTTTCTGTTTAAATAAAAAGGAAGGTTTTAACTTTAACATAGTAAAATTACATACAACAAAACAGGTATCAAGCAAGAATTACAGTTATAATATTTCTATCTACTTTATATTTTATCATAACTAAGGAAAACTATAATTATAACTATCTATTCTTCAACTCCATCTGTTTAAGGCATTTTATATGTTGATACCATTTTAGGATACATTTATCATATTGCATTATATATTTCTACCTCTAATCAAGATACGTATACACTGTTTACATTTTGAAGTCATTGTTCTCATTTTCTGCACAGTTGTTTAAAGATTGTTTAATATTCTGATATGAAGTCTTAGTCTTTAAGTTATGTAAGTATTAAGTATTATAGGTCAATAGTCATTCATGTTTGTCATACTTATAGTCAGACTACTTAGGTTCTTCAGATACACAGAGATTGTATTCTGCATAGGTAGGTAATCTTCAACCACTTTGAAGATCTGTAGAACATGGCATTTACATAACCTATGGCTCTGCTGATGTGAGACACAATTGCTCCTGACAACGCTGATCTATCCCTGAGAGAATGTTGAGCACCAAAGACACTCCACTTGGAGCTTGTTTTCTTCTTGGTACAACTGGCCTTTGGGCAAGGAACTGCTCAAGCCTTGACCACTGACAAAGTGCATGGTGTCCAAACTGGACAAGCAGGATACAAAAAAAAAAAAAAAAAAAAAAAGACTGCCAAACTTTGCTAAGACCAGATAAGACAGTTCTGAAAATTTTCTTGCCTCTGAAAATTGTTTGTCAGTTACTCTAGGCCTTAGACAAAGTTGGTTGCTTCAACATTGCAAATAAGACTTTGGGTGATTGCCCAGGTAGCCAGTTGCACTTCCTGCCTTCTCAAGTAATATTATCTCCCTTCTCAAGCATTCCATGGGGTTGAAGATTAGATAGTCATAGTTATGATAGTCCTCTTATGATCTAGCCAAGCCATTTCTAATACAAGACTTGGTCTCCTTAGGATAAAATGATTATTAAAACATCTAGCATATTCTCCTTGCTTAATATAGTTTACATTGGCTGTAATTCTAATTTTTGTACTTGATATCTGCTGTGGGACAATGGTCTGTACCCTGTTACTTGTATTTCAAATAAACACTGATTGGTCAGTAGCCAGGCAGGAAGTAGAGGTGGGGCAACGAGAACAGGAGAATTCTGGGAAAAGGAAAGAATCAGTCTGCAGTTGTCACCCAGACAGAGAGGAAGCAAGATGTGACTGCCTCGCCAAAAAAAGGTACCAAGCCACGGGGCTAACATAGACAAAAATTATAGGCTAATCTAAGTTATAAGAGTTAATAAGAAACCTGAGCTAATAGGCCAATCAGTTTATAATTAATGTAGGCTTCTGTGTGTTTGTGTGGGACTGAACGATTGTGGGACCAGGTGGGACAGAAACCTCAGTCAACAAATGGTGCCCAACGTATGGACAACTGGATCCACAGAAAACCTGAGAGAGCTTGGGAAGTAATTCTAGACACAAAATAACAGTGTTAAGCATGGCTTCTTGGTAGCAGCAATTTCTTGGGTTTGCTCTCTTTGCTAGAGGCAAGTGCATCTCATTTAAGAGAGGCTTCCTGACTCAGCTTCAGCTGTGAAACTTTGCAGCTCTTTTAAGAGGCTCTGCCACCAAACACTTAAGTGGTGTTTATGAATTGCCAACAGCATGCTTCTTGGTGGTATCAGGGACCTTGAAATGCCATAGAGTTGTGGCAATAAACATGGCTCCAGCCAGTACCTCTGCCATGAGGCTAGACTCTCAGAAAAAAGCTAAGGAATGGGGTATATTCAATTGTCAAAGCTGTGGCTTTAATCCGAGCCATGTTGCTTAGCAAATTAAAGACTCATGGGGTCATAAAAAGAAAGATATACAGTAAAGATAGATTCATATGAAAAAAAATCTCTAAACAGTTTACAGTGTGTTTAAAAATATATATGTGGGCTTCAGGGACAAAAGTAAAAGGTTAAAGTCCTTAAAATAAAAAAGAAAGAAAGAGAATAATTGGGTATGGTGGCACACACCTTTAATCCCATGTATATATACATATATATGTATATATATACATATATATATTTTTTAAAAATACTTTGACTTTAAAATATAAGTCAAAAGATATGTTACTTTGGAAAAGAGGTTTTGCTTTTGTTTCCACAGGAAATGAGAGGCTGTGGATTCATTCTAGGCTAAGAAAAATCAGGTTTGACCAAGGAGGACCCCCTGAAGAATCTCCAATAGGAGCAAATGGCCCAGATGTCTGAGTTCTACATCCAGAACAGATTCAAGATGCTGCCTGAGATGATCAAGCCTCACAGAATACTCCACTCAGGACTTGATCATAATTCTAAATTTTCTTTAGGTCCTTATAAGATTATCAGTGTCCCCAATCAGCAGGAAGTAGCCTGGAAAACTTCACTCACATTCCCCCAAAAAAATGGATTATGGATGTTTGCCTTTGTTTAGAATGTTGGTTACAAGTTGTTATGGATAATGGTCAGGAGAAAAGCTAAACAAAGGAGATTCGATTCAGAGTTCTTTTTTTTAAAAAAAAAAGGGGGAGGGGGTGCTGTGGAACAATGGTCTGTACCCTGTCACTTGTATTTTTAAATAAATGCTGATTGGCCAGTAGCCAGGCAGGAAGTATAGGTGGGGCAACCAGACAGGAAGTAGAGGCGGGGCAATGAGAACAGGAGAATTCTGGGAAGAGGAAAGCGCAGTCTGCAGTCGTCATCTGGACAGAGAGGAAGCAGGATGTGACTGCCTCACCAAAAAAGGCACCAGGCCACGTGGCTAACACAGACAAGAATTATGGGCTAATGTAAGTTATGAGTTAATAAAAAGCCTGAGTTTATAATTAATGTAGACCTCTGTGCGTTTATTTGGGACTGAATGATTGCAGGACCGGGCGGGACAGAAACCTCGGTCAACAGATATCTGTTCTTAGTGTATATAGTTTTGTATTAGGTTTGGAACTCTCTTATTTAGACAAGAGGGGGAGGTGATGGGGAAACTCCTTCAGCCAATGGCCTTTAAGAGGCTGGACCAGGTTGGGGCGTGACTCAGAAATCCACAGTCCTACCAAACTTGATCTCTTCTTCCCACAAGCCACACCTGGATGTTGGGCCCCACTCCAATTTCCTCTCTGTGACCTGTGTGTTCCTTTTTAATAAAGAAAAACCTTAGAATATTCTATTCGGAGTTATCTTGGGATTATTTGCCTCACGCTCCCTCCATTTGATGCATTCTGCAGCATAAAGTCAAATCATAGATGGTCTAAATAAGTTAGACAATGGAAAAATAAGACTTAATAATAACATGTGTTTGATGATTAAGGTTTATAAATTCCTAAGGTTATAATGGTCTATTTGTACTAATAAAAACTGATTTAAAGATGCATATCTAACCTGTCTTTGTTAATTTGTTAATTTTTAGGTATTTGTAGAAACTGAGCCATATAAAAAATTGTAATGTAAGAGTACACAATGAAAGGCCAGGAAAACAAGGTTCCCAGTCTCTCTGGGAACTGTGCCTATGACTTAAAATTTATTTTAATGCTAAAAGTTCTTCAATTCAAGTGATTTTTGAGACTCAAACCTTAACAGGGATGAAATTACAAAATATTCTAATTCTTATAAATGCTACTAACTTGTAAATTGTTAAAAAATAATTAAGACATCAAAATTAGTGATCTGTCACCTCATGAAGTCCAGCCACTTGTAAAACTGCATTCAACCTCACTAAGCAAAAATTATGATAATGTTAATGTAAAAACTTTTCCCCATTAATTTTGTCTCTTACAGTTGCCCCCCAAAGTTGTACAGCTCCCACCGCCTGAGTAGGTTCGGAATCTACACGGTCTGCTATGTTTTATCGTGGCCCCTGGACGCCCTGATACCAGTCCCTCATACGTCCCCCCCCCACTTGGTCAGTGTGAAGCAACTAAAAAGAGATCAGTGCCCCCAAGCTGCTGGGGACAGTTCAAGTGATCTCTGAGAGGAGTCTGATGGGACATGGGCCATCCAACTCATCCTCTGTGCCGCTCTAGGCATTGTTTTCAAAGCTAAACAGCTGGACTGAAACCCTCTTTGCATCAACAAACCTCTGACTCACAAGCCGTCCGCTTAGCCTTCAGGGTCGACTGGACTCTGGCTGCTGTGGTACTCCAAGGCTAGCACTGACCACTGCTAAGGATGGGATCTGCGCCCTCCTCCGTGAACAACGCTGCTTCCGCATCAACAGATCCTAACTGGTTTGAGATGCGGCACAAGGACCAGACAGAAATTCAGCTACAAGCCTCCTCCCCTGTGTGAGCTTCCGGATCCCTCCCACTCTGGCTCCTCCTTTCGATATCTTTCTCCTTATTATCCTCACACTTACATTTTCTCCCTGTCCTTTAAATGTTTTACTTATTGAACTACCCCCTAGGCCCAAAGAAAATATTCCACATAATGGTTCCAACGGCTCTCACCCCGCAACAGCTCCATTTGTTCCTGATGCGTCTGGGAAAAGACCTTTTAGAAGCCATGGAGAAACTCTGGCTGCAGGGACCCTCCTCCCTTTTACCCCAGCCCTGTTTTCTCCTGCTCCTTCCCTTGGAGGCTCTGCAGCTCCCTGCCACTTCCGCTGGCTTACTCTGGTGCTGCAGTCCTGGCAGTGGGCACCCTGAACCTACTCTGTACCCACTTCCCAGCTCGCTCTCTCTCCTGCCTCTACCCCTCCGTCTCTCCCCATCTTCCTGGGCAATCGCTCAGTTTTTCTCTGTAACTTCATCCCCAGATGGTAGTCCTATTTTTGGAAGGCTATGGACCCTGGGGAACATGGTGCCTCACTGACTGACATAGGCTGCTGTGGGCTTTGAAAGTCACACCTCCTGTTCCAGTTTAGCTCTCTGCTTCTCCGTCATTAGCCACGTGACCAGTCACCGTGCTGCCTCATTCTCTTGCTAACACAAGTCTGAGTCGATCTTGAAGCCATGCCTTGCCTGCCAGGTCGGACTGAGTGCCCTAAAACTGTGGACCAAGACACATCTTCCGTCCCTGAGGTTGCTCTGTCGGGAATTTGTCGCCGTGACAGCGAACATAACTCTCGCGCACCCAGTGACGGCTCACACAGATATTTATAAACGTGTACTGGAATCACGGCACAGATGAAGGAGGGTGTGCCCGAGTGCACAGTTAGAGAAACGATGAGCAAACAAAGTGAGGAATTCCTTCACTGGACTGTCAGCAGATCCATGGCCCTGCGTGCACGGTAGAATGGCTGATTCCTGGGGCAGATCACGGCCCTGCAAATGGCTGATCCCTGGGAGCGGACTTACGTTTTTAGCGGAATCATCCTCCGACTCTGACACCGAGGCCTGGTCTCTCTTAGACCCTCTCATAAAGAAGGACTTTCTTGTCTTACTACCAAAAAACTTTTTCTTCTTTGGGGAAAAGGACGATGCTTGAAGGGAATTAAGCGAACTTCTGTCGATCCCCATGGCAACCAGAGCCTTTGAAAGAGAACAGAAGCAATTAATGAACAGATTATTTCTGCCCGTGAACATGCAGATGACCTCAACCTCAGTGGGATGTTCTCCTCTCTCCCTTAATACTGAACCCTTCAGATTGCTCTTCACCTCGTTTGAATGTGTTAGCTGGGCTCTTGCTCATCCAAGGAGTGGCTTGGTTTTGCACAGGCCTCACAGTTATCAAAGGCAGACTTAACCCTTGTATAGTTTCCCCATGACTAACCCTAGGCTGTGGTAGGGGTGATACGTATTTATGCCTGAGGACACTAAGGTCTTACTATGGGCTTCCATCTGACAAATCTGTATTATACAGAAAATAACACAAAGTGTAAAAATATGGCTCCTACCCTGGAAAACCTAGAGTTGGAGTAGAGTATGTAAAGTACCAGGGAAACTTCTTGGGGTGGCCTGGAACGGGGATCCCTGGGTGATGGGATAACAAGCCTGCCTCTGGTAGCAGAACCCAGCCCTCCACCATGCAAAGGTTCCGAAGACAATTATCTTCAGATTCACATAAGAAAGTTCATAGCTGAGCGGTGGTGACGCACGCCTTTAATCCCAGCACTCGGGAGGCAGAGGCAGGCGGATCTCTGAGTTCGAGGCCAGCCTGGGCTACAGAGCTAGTTCCAGGACAGGCTCCAAAGCTACAGAGAAACCCTGTCTTGAAAAAACTAAATTAATTAATTAAAAAGAAAATTTGCAATAGAGCCTGAATTTGCACATAAATAAATTACACTCTGTAGCCAGTAACTCAGTGCATGTTCTAGATGGTACAGGCTTCCAGAATTCAAAAAGCATCGAGACTACATTCTCAAGAATCCTGTGTCCAGTCCAGCTTGAGAATAACAGCAGCACAGTCAGCCTGCAGAGGACTCAAATTCTCAGCAAAACATGGGGTACCAAAGGGCTGAAACCTGGCCCCAAGAGGCAGCCTTCAGCTTCCATCACCGCGCCCCTGGGTCCCCTCTGACCTCTACAGCAGGCCCCACTGTCTAAGCCCCACCTCTTTCTCCTCCCTTAACAGCTGCTGGGCTTCTTGAAACATCTTTTCCTTGGCCTCTGTCTCTGCGGCCACATTCCGGTTCTGCTCCTCATACGCCATGGTGACAACGGCCAGGGTTAGGTTGAGCAGGTAGAAAGACCCCAGGAAGATGACCACCACAAAGAAGAAGACGAAGTAGATGCCAGAGGTCCGAAGGATCTGTGAGGGGCAGAGCACAGCTCGGATCTGTTTTATCTCCCATATCCCAGCACGATAATACAGTCTCAGATACTCAGACATCCAGCAGGGGTGTCCAGCCAGTGGCCTCGGACAGCTCTGAGTGCAGCCTAACACAAAATGGCGAACCTATTAAAGTACAAGCTATTTTTCAATATTTTATTGCTCAGTCACATGGATTTTTTAAAGATTGATCTTTTTTCTTTATGTGTATGTCCATAAGGGTATGTGTCGTGTGTGTGTGTGTGTGTGTGTGTGTGTGTGTGTGCGTGCGTGTGTGTGTGTGTGTGTGTGTGTGTGTGTACCAGAAAAGCGTGTCAGGTCCCCTAGAACTGGAGTGATATACAGTTGTAAGTTATGACATGGTTGCTAGAAACTGAACTTAAGAGAGGCAAGTGCTCTTAGCTGTTGAGCCATCTCTCCAGCCCCAAATGCGTGGTACGTAAAAGAGAACTTCGTGAATGACAAAGTCCTGCTGCAACATCACGCAAAAGAAACATATGTGTGGTCTACAACCTACAAGCGCAGCGTGGCCCCGCAACCTGCAAGCGCAGCGTGGCCTATGGTAATTTCTTTTGGTCCATTGTGACTCAGAGAAGTCACAAGGTTGGACACCCCTTCCAGCCTCCCAGTCACACAGCCACTCCTAACCTCCTCTTTCACGGTGGAACTGCCATACGTTCACAGAGAGGTCAAGCTCCCTGACTTTCCTGTCCGTAACTCTCTCAATGATGTTTGCGGGCTTTCCAAACAGGAAAGACAGAAAAAGAGAGAGAAAGAGAGAGAGAAAGAGAGAGAGAGAGAGAGAGAGAGAGAGAGAGAGTATTGCTAAGGGTAGAAACCTAGGCAGGGTAATGCATGGAGAAAGAGATCTGTTTGGATGCTTCGCTCAAACACTTGCTTCGTTGTCTCAGAGTTTCTAACACTATTTCAGAAGCAGAATCTAGCTGTGCTGCCATTGTAGATAAGCACTAGATGACAAAGCAGGAACGGGAGGGTAGGTTTGGAATAAATGATGCATGAGTTGGTAATCCAGGGGAGATGTCGGGATGGCACAAGGGAGGGAGAGAGAACAGGAACAGGAACCTGTCGGTAAAGCTTTTCCCAGGAGTCTTGAGTCATAACCCGGAACATGGCGAGAAAAGACCAGCCGAAGTTGTCAAAGTTCGTGTAGTTATAGTCTGGGTTAAATGAGGTTTTATTGCATGTAGAATCATTGGGACAGGAGCTAAATGTTGGAAACAAAGAAATAGAGAATGGATGTTATTTCCCCAGCCCAGCTTTCCTGCCATGGCACCAACCTTCAGAGGCCTTGGGCTCCCTCAAGAAAACATAGAGGAAAAATGGCCACCACAGCACTTCCCCTGCCTGCTGAGTTTCCACGATGTCCCCTCGGGGACATTGACCTTTCCAGTGGATTGATGAAGAAATCATATCAGCCAGGCTTTCACTGAAAGACTAAATGTGGGCACAAGGCACAATAGCAATATAAAAGCCCATGTCACAGGAGCTGTGGGTATCAGCACAAGATGGGACCTGCCAACCTGTCAGGGAAACAGGAGGAGCTCAAGAGGCCCCACCCTCCCCATGAGGGGCTAGTAACAGTTAGGGGTGACTGGAGAGGGACACCCCTTTCTTCAGCGGCATAGCCACTGGTAAGCTGCCAGTGCTCCAGTAGAAAACCACACACCCGTGTTTGTGCAAGCAACCCTAATTAAACGGGGTGGGACACACACACACATACACATAAACACATGCACACACATATGCACACACAAGTACGTACGCACATGCACACGCACACACATGCACATACGCACACACATGTACACACGCACACACAAGCACACATGTGCACACACATACACACATACACACATGCACACACCCGCACGCACACACATACACACACATGTACACACATCACAAATGTAGAGGGGGAACATTTTTGAAAAGAAGACAGATTTCATCAGGAGGAGTGGGGATAAGGAGGCAATGGGGAAAATCAATAAAATTCATTATATACATGTACAAAACTGTCAAAACAAACTGAAAAGCAAAGATGAAATTAGAGGGAGGAATAGAAAAAGAATGAATTTTGGGACAACGATGATTCGCGTGATTTAAAATAAAACTTTTGCAGCTTAAGAAAAAGTATACATAGTGGTCATTAAGTCTCTCTCTCCTGTCGCTGGGTCCCGCCCACTTAACTACAGGTGCCAGCTAACAATTAGGTTTATAAGCTTCCAGTTTTGCATGAAGAGGGAAACACACACTTTCTATTTATTTATTCATCCATCCGCACATAGCTTTGCTAATAAGCCCACAGGAGCATGTCTTAACCACTCTTGTGGAGCTGTCTCATGGAAGAGTAGCACCTGCTCTCTTACAGATAAATACAGTTTATTCTATGAGCAAACAGGAAGTATTTCTTTTGGTGTCTTATAGTTTTTCCATTTATTTAACTTCTCAGTCCCCTTTGAGAGACTTGCAGATACATCCCACAAATTTGAAGTATCATTGAATTTTCTGTACATTTCTTGTGAGCTACCAATTCCACATAACTGGGGGGAAACCCACTATCAACAGTTGGAAATAATTTGTTGTTTTGGGTTTTTGTTTTGTTTCTTAAGGCAGGGTTTCTCTGTGGAGCCCTATCTGTCCTGGAACTCACTCTGTAGACCAGGCTGGCCTTGAACTCAAAGAGCCACCTGCCTCTGCCTCTCAAGTGCTGGAGTTAAAGGTGTGCACCACCACTGCCCAGTTAGAAATAGTTTTTATAGGAATAACACAAGTCTAAGCTTATACAAGCCAGGCATGGCATCATGCGCCTGTAGTCCCAGCTATTTGGGAGGCAGAAGGATCCTAAGTTTGAGTGGTATGTAATGAGACTTTGTCATTAAAAGCAAAAGTTAGGAGCCTGAAAAGGTGGAGTTAAGATCCCTGGCTGCTCTTCCAGAGAACCAAGCTTCCAGTCCCAGCACCTACGTGTCAATCCAGAGCCACCTGTAGCTCCAGTCCCAGGAAACCTGAACCCCTTCTTCTGGCCTCTACAGATGCTGCATGCACATGACCCACAGTCATGCATGCAAACAAGGAATCCATACACATAGAAATGAACAGAATTTTTAAAAATAATTTAAAACTAAAGTAAATCAATCAATAAGCCTGCTTAGGCACAGGAAAGTCCGCCCTGGGCACTCCCCCCGGGCACCAGTCATTTCACGAAGACTATCTGCACGTATTCCGAAAGGTCTTGGGGTGGTCGACATGGAAGCAGAGCAGTCTGGACCTCTTACCTGCTGCCGAACCAGGTGCCACACATTACGAAGTCGTCACTATTGTTTTCCTTTACAAAGCAATCCTCTAAGAGATGAAAGTCATAGATTCAGATTAAGAAAAAGAAAAAATAAAGGCCGACATTAAAAAAAGAATAGCAAATATGTCCGACTATTTTTCAAGCAGCTGATCTTAATCCTCTGAAATGACCAACATGAGCCTCCAGAGAGGAAGGAAGTCTTAGAACGAGAACAGGGCAAGTGGAAAGAAGGTAGGAGGAGAAATGAGAGGATGGATCGTCACTATCACGTCCCTGTTCCGCATGTAACACACATCATCACCCCAAATGGACCAGAGGCCAGTCCCAGGGAAAAGCTGGACAAGACTCAGCCGTGCCCGACGTGAAGAGGATGCAGATACATGAAGTTCAGGACTAACCAAAACGCAGTAAGTTTGACCTCAAGCCAGAGAAGGTGGGCACAGAAAAAGCATTGACATTGCAAAAATAATAAAATACTTGAAGTGGGGAGGAATCTTGTTCCCTTTGACCAAATGTCTGGGTCTCTTTAGCCAAATCCAGGCATTCTGAACTCACTCTGCAAATCATGACTAATCAGTGGGTTGAGATCTAAAGGGCAAATAGAGCAGCAGTCTCTGCTCTTGTGGAGGTGAGTTTGAGATTTTCCTTCTCCAAAGAAACTCAAAGAATGAGGGAATTCCCTTAAAAATATGTGGAAAGCTTGGGGTGGATAGACTGTCCTTGACCCTAAGGGCAGAATAACCAGACGGTGTGAGTGGGAAGCAGATGGAGGGGGGGGCAGTCAGCCACACACAAACCAAAGGGGAGAAGGGGGAACTCACTGTTGGCCGTAGGGTTAGGGCCACAGTTGGTCTTGACACATTTCTGGTTCAGAATTCCCATGAAGAGCTGCTGCCCAACCAGGGCAAAGATGCTGAGGCAAAAGAGCGTGAGGATCATGACATCCACCAGTTTCTTCACAGAGCGCAGCAGGGCCCCGACGATAACCTTCAGACCTGAGGGGATGAGACATTTGGGGAGAAACACCCCTCAGTCCCTGACCAGAAACAGGCAAGGGTCAAGGAGGGGTTAATGAAGGTCTTGGAGGCCGCGTGGAGAGAGCGATGCTGAGCAATGCTGTGATTAGCATGTATGTGATCTCCAATTACACGACAGAGCTATAGTAGCAAAGGCAAACAGAGGCGGCATAGACACCAACAGGACAGAACACAAGACCCAGAAATAAAGCCACACAGGTACAGTCACCTAATTTTTGACAAAGATGTCGAAGATAAGCCTCAGAAAAGGAGTATCTACCGCTTCAACAAATGATGCTGGGCAAACTGGAGGTCCACTTACAGGCTATCAAAACTTGATTGGTACTTCTGCACAAAAGTCTATTCAAAACTGGTTAAGAGACCTTACCATAAGACCATAATCTCTGAACCTGCTAGAGAAAAACAGGGGGGAAACTGGGCACTGGTGGCACGCACCTTTAAGCCCAGCACTTGGGAGGCAGAGGCAGGCGGATCTCTGTGAGTTCGAGGCCAGCTTGGTCTACATAGTGAGTTCCAGGACAGCCAGGACTGTTGCACAGAGAAATCCTATCTTGAAAAACAGAAAGAGAGAGATAGAGGAGGGGAAAACAATTCCTGACTCAGAGAGGCAATGACACTCAGGAAAAGATGCCGAAGGCTCGGGAGACAGTTCCAAGAACAGCAGCAAAGCAACAACCAACAAAACGGTAAGGCAGCTTCCAGACTGGGAGCTGACCTTTACCTGCTGCACAACTGCACAGGAACAGCATGAAGAAGCAAAGAACTCAAAAAACCAAGCGCTGATAAAACGATCCAGTAACTAAGTGGGCGAATGAATTAAACAAGAAATTTTAAATTAAATTAAGTATATTTTAATTTCTCAACCCATACTTAAAAATAGCAGTCATGGAATGATTTGATACAGTCTTAAACAGAAGAAGAAATAGAAAAAGTTCAGGTTATCAAGCCCCCTTTTCTCAAAACAAGCTGCTCTTTAAAATCGCGTTTTCTGAGTAGGTCACCGAGAGAAGCACATTTGGCCGTGTCTGATTCTAGTCACGCTAACGGTCCTGGGAATTAAAAAGAAATCCAGTGTCCTCAATGACCACCTCAGAGGAGTTGCACATGCTGGATTCTTCTGGTTGTGTCCTGCCACTCCAAGAACAAATGGCAAGTTTGTGTACAGAAGAATGCTCGGCATCCTTAACCATAAAGGAGATGCACGCTAAAAACTCATGGAGAGAAAAATACTTTCTTGAGGGGTTATGAGAGTGTCAGGGTATGAGTCGCCAGCTGGAGGCTTTACTTCCAATTACTGCTACCAGAGGGAGGGAGGAAGAGAAGAACTCTGGAAGGAGAGACGGGATGGTGGGGGGAAGAGAAGAAATGGGAAGGAAGAGGGAGGAGGGAGAGAGAGAGAAAGGAGGAGCAGGGGAAGGAGTGAGAGACGGGCTGGTGAGAACACGTGTGGAGGGAGAAGGTATCCCTGTACATTGCTGGTGGGGTTATAAACTAATACAGACGCTATGAAAATCAACATGGAGGACCCTCAAAGACTAAACGTGGAGCCACCAGAGGACCTTGTTATACCACTCCTGGGTGTATGTTCTCCAAAGTCAACATGAAGTAGAGACGTCTGCACACCCATGTGTATGATGGTGCCGCTCACAATAGCAAAACCAGATATAGGCTGTGAACCCACCCAATGGGGTGTGGTTGTGAACCACCCAATGGGGTGTAGCTGTGAACCCACCCAACGGGGTGTGGCTATAAACCACGCAATAGGGGTGTGCCTGTGAACCACCCAATGGGGTGTGCCTGTAAACCACCCAATGGGGTGTGGCTGTGAATCCACCCAATGGGGTGTGGCTGTGAACCACACAATGAGGATGGTTCTTCTGAAAAATCAAAAAGAGCTCCCATGCACGGAGCCATCTCTCCAGCCCCCCATTTGGAAATGTCTTATTAATGTCAGAGAACATTTCAGCTCTGAGTCAGTCTTGACAGTGGCTCACCTGAGACGACAGAAATTGCTTTCAGAGCTCTGAACACTCGGAAGGTACGAAGAGCCGATAGATTGACTTTGGTACCTGGAAAACAAGTTGCGATCCTAGGAGACAAAAGACAGGGAGAGCCCAGGTTGCTTGGTGCGGCTCCTACATCACGATTCCGGGAGGTCAGGGATTGGCAGCAGGTGTCTTCTTCAATCTCTGTCCACCTTAGTTTTGAGACAGAGTCTCTCACTGAGGGCTTACCAGTTAGACTGGACTAGCTGATGGGCAACCCGGGGGATCTGTCTGCCTCACAGAACTGGTGTTTACAGGACACGTGGCCACAACCAGCTGCTTTCGTGTGGGGCGTGGAATCAGTCTCAGGAGCACAGCAAGGACTTTACCGACTGAGCCATCCTCCCTGCTCTGAAGCCCATGCTCTTAATCACTGAGTCGTGCTGTCAACAGCCAGGAGCACATAAATGGTGATCTTCAAATGCAAAACTCTGAGATGAATAGCACCTGCCTCTAATGACTTCTGCCACTGAAATGGGGAAACATAGGCAAATGCTAACCTATTGCTTGTTATGTACCAGGTAGTGAAATATTGTCACGCTGGCTTGATTTTTTTATTATTATTATTTTGTTGACTCCATCATTCAGGTGTCAAGACCGTGCTTATTTCCAGGAAGAATTTCAGCACTCACCTTGGGTCGCCCACAACTGGTTCAAAATGAGCCACGGAAGTTAGGGATGTGGCTCAGTGGGCAAAGGTACCAGACATGCAAACTTGACATCCTGACCTCAATGCCAAGAACCCACATCAAAAACCAGATGCCGTGGCACACGTTTGTCATCCCAGCATTCCAATGGCCATACGGGAAGCAGAGACAGGAGGATCACTGAGAGGCTCAAAAATGTGGTGCAGCAGAAATGAGAGCGGCCACCCCTCAACAAGACAGAAGGTGAGAACAGGCTCCCAGGAGTTGTCCATTCTATAGTGTAAAAAGTTGCAGGGATTGGAGGTCTGGGGAGGCGGCTTAGTGGCTACAATGCTTGCCCTGCAAGCAGGAGGACCAGGGTTTGGATCGCTGTTGGGTGGGTATGGCAGTTTGAAAGAAAATGGCCCCCAGGGCTGGAGAGATGGATCAGTGGTTAAGAGGACTGGCTGCTCTTCCAGAGGTCCTGAGTTCAATTCCCAGCAACCACATGGTGGCTCACAACCGTCTGTAATGAGATCTGGTGTCCTCTGGCGTGCAGGCATACAGGGAGGCAGAATGTTGTATACATAATAAATAAATAAATCTTTTTAAAAAAAAGGAAAAGAAAATGGCCCCCAAAAGCTCACAGGAAGTGGCACTGTTAAGTGTGACCTTGTTGGAGCAGGTATGGTGTTGTTGGAGGAAGTGGGTGCTGTGGGATAATGCTCTTGTACACTGTAAAGATTTGTTACTCATATTGGTTTAATAAAACACTGATTGTACAGTAGCCAGGCAGGAAGTCTAAGTGGGGCAATCAGAGTAGGAGAATTCTGGGTAGAGGAAAGACAGAGTCAGTCACCAGCCAGATGCAAAGGAAGCAAGATGAGAATGCCTCACTGATAAAAGGTACCAAGACATGTGGCTAAACATAAACAAGAATTATGGGTTAATTTAAGTTGCAAGAGCTAGTTAACAATAAGCCTGAGCTAATAGGCCAAACAGGTTATAATTAATATAAGAAGCCTCTGTGTGTTTCTTTGGGATGGAATGGCTATGGGACCAAGCAGGACAGAAACTTCCTCTACAAGTCTGTCTCAGTCTCTTCCTGCTGCCTGCAGATCTGGATGTAGAACACTCAGTTACCTCTCCAGAACAATGTTGACCTGCATGCCACCATGCTTCCCACCCTGACTGGACTGAACTTCCCAATTAAATGTTTCCCTCTATAAGAGTTGCCAAGCTTCTCAACAGAGGAATCTAAAATGGCTGAAAGATACTTAAGGAAATGCTCAACATCCTTAGTCATCAGAGAAATGCAAATCAAAACAATTCTAAAATTCCATCTTACACATGTAACAATGGACAAGATCAAATACACTGATGACAACTTATTCTGGAGAGGTTGTGGGGAAAAGGGAACACTCCTGCATAGCTGGTGGGAATGCAAGCTGGTAAGCCCCTTTGGATGTCAGTGTGGTGATTTCTCAGAAAATTAGGAAACAACCTTCCTCAAGACCCAGTAATACCACTTTTGGGTAAATGTCCAAAGGATGCTGAATTGTACCACAAGGACATGTGCTCAACTATGTTCATAGCAGCATTGTTTGTCATATCCAGAACCTGGAAACAACCTAAATGCCCCTCAATCAAAGAATGGATAAGGAAAATGTGGTACATTTACACAATGGAGTACTACACAGCAGAAAAAAAATAATGACATCTTGAATTTTGGAGGCAAATTTGTTGAGTGAGGTAACCCAGACCCAGAAAGACAATTTTCACAAGTACTCACTCATAAGTTGTTTTTAAACATAAAGCAAAGAAAACCAGCCTACAAGCCAATCACAATCCCAGAGAACCTAGACAACAATGAGGACCCTAAGAGAGACTTCCATAGATCTAATCTACATGGGAAGTAGAAGTAGAAAAAGACAAGATCTCCTGAGTAAATTGGGAGCATGGGGACTTTGGGAGAGGGTTGAAGGGGAGGGGAGAGGCAGAGAGGGGAGCAGAGAAAAATGTAGAGCTCAATAAAAATAAATAATTAATTTAAAAATAGAAATTAGAAAAAAAAAGTTGCCATGCTCATGGTATCTCTTCACAGCAATAGAAACCCTAAGACAGTGGTAACCTGCCAACCATATTGTAACTGTCATTAATTCTCTCTTTCCCTCTGGACTGTGAGCTTCATGATGGTGAGGGCCACACTTTTAAGTTATATTGTGCTTTGTTTTTACAACCCTGTACTTATAGAGCCTGGCTTGTAAGAGGCCACGGTTTGTCTGTGAATGAGTGAGAACACGAGAGATGGGTGTGTGCCGGGAGGCCTCTGACTGGTGTCTGCCTGGTGTTGTTCAGGATCAACCAGTACTACACCGAGAGACCCCGGCAACCTCAGGTCACCTCGGCCATTCTTGTGAGTCTACACAGAGCCCCAGAGGAAGTAAAGGGACCTTGCTCCCACCCCAAGTGTCTCCCACAAAAATCTTCTAACACTCTTACGCTGTTCCAATGACAATGAAATCCAGCCAGTTCCACGGGTCTCGGAGGAAGGAAAACTCATCCAGGATGAAGCCTCTTGCCAATATTTTAATCACAGCCTCTAAAATGTAAATCCCAGTGAAGATGTATCTACAAAACAAATCGTTCATTAAAAAGAAGGGTTGCGATCAATGAGGAGGAAAGAGAAGAACCCACCTGGGATGTGGCTCAGCAGGTAGGGTGTTTACCTAGCCAGGTATAAAGTCCTGCGTTTGACCCCCAGACCCACATAAGCCAGGTTTGCTGTGCATACCTGTGGTCCCAGCACTGGTGGGATGGGATAGAAACAGGAGGGTGAAAGGGGCTGGAGGGAAGCTCAGTGGTTAGGAGCACTGTTTGCTCTTCCCGAGGAACAGAGCTCCACTCTCAGCAGCCACTCGGAGTCTGGCAGCTGTCTATAACCCTAACTCTAGGGGATCCAATGCCCTCTTCTGGCCTCCATGTGGCACACAGACATACATGCAAGCAAAACACACATACACATAAAATATACAAATGAAAATAAAATACTCTAAATGCAGAAAAACAAGAGTTGAAAGTAAAGGGTAGAAAATGATATACAGCACAAAGACTGTTAAGAAAGGTGAATCAGCCATGCCCAGTGTAAAGAAACATTTTTTAAAAATTTTTTTTCACGTAATCTCACTGTGTGACCAAGACAGGTCCTTCTGGCTCTACAGAGCATCTCCCGGGTCCTGGGATGACGAACATGCACTGTCAGGCCTCATCCCATATAGAGAAGTGTTTTTAAAGATTTATCTTTTTTTTATGTATGTGTATGTGTGCGTGCATATGTGTGGGCATGTGCACATGAGTGCAGATGCACTCAGAAGCCCAAAGAGTAGTCAGGCCCCCTGAGCTGGAGCGGTGTGCAGTTGTGATCTCTCCGATGTGGGTGCTGGGATCTGAACCTGCTCTTCCTCAGAAGCAGAGTGCTTGTAACCACTCAACTTTCCCTCCAGTCCCCAAGAAATATATGTATTTTTAAACACATTTTTTTCTGATGAAGTCTCCGTATGTAGTCCAGGCTTCCCTCCAATATGTAAGCATCCTGCTCTGCCTCCCGGGTGCTAGGACCACAGGCTTCTGTCACTGTTGCCTGGCTAAAAATGGGAGCATGCTGACCACAGGAAAATGTGAATTTACACCGTGATTTGATTGTTTCCTATGTTGATGGTGGCAGGATGAACTGATACAAACTTTTCAGAAAATATTGCCAGCATATGAATACATATTTGAATGCATTATGATGTATATTTGATCCAGGAAAGCCATTTCTGATCATCTATCCTGAAAATAACAAAAAAGTAAAGGTGTTTTTTTTTTTAACAAAATGATGGCTGAGAAGATGCTAAAATACAGAGCTTTTGAATGATTATAGTTTGCCAAGTAAAATATCATATAGCCACCAAAATAGGTATTTACAATGGGTCCTTTCTTTGTGGGCACAAAGAAAATCATTTACAATCTAGACACAAAAATGCATGTGTTCGGAGGTAAGGCATATGATCTAAACACATTCATGTATGAAATTACCAAAGAATAAATAATGAAAGATTATGTGTGTTGTTTGTTACAAGTTTTTTATGTTTTGAATATTTTTAATTCTTCTAAAGCCAATTGTTTTGGGGTTTTTTTGTTTTGTTTTGTTTTAGGTTTTTTGTTGTTGTTTTTTCGAGACAGGGTTTCTCTGTGGCTTTGGAGCCTGTCCTGGAACTAGCTCTTGTAGACCAGGCTGGGTTTGAACTCACAGAGATCTGCCTGCCTCTGCCTCCCAAGTACTGGGATTAAAGGCGTGCACCACCACCTCCCGGCCAATTGTTTTGTTGTTTATTTTTAATCTAGAAAAATAAAATTGAGGCTGCCACCATTTATGCTGGGAAGTAAGACCCACACTGCCACCCTAATTCCAATTTAAGACAGTCATTCTTAAAAGAAAGAATACATTGTTTTAAAATAAGAGTTTCGGGGTTGGAGAGATAGCTCAGTGGTTAAGAGCATTGACTACTCTCCCAGAGGTCCTGAGTTCAATTCCCAGCAACCACATGGTGGCTCACAACCATCTGTAATGATGCCCTCTTCTGGCCTGCAGACATACACACAGACAGAATATTATACATAATAAATAAATACTTAAAATAAAAAAGAGTTTCACTGTAGCCTAAGCTGGTTCAATATATATCTGAGAATGGTCTTGAACTTCTGATCTTCCAGCCTTACCTCCCAAGTGCTGAGATCATATGAGCTGGTGGTAAATACACCTCCACCTTACTGAAAGGCTAAGAGAAGTGGAGCCAGCATGTAGGGCCGCAGCAACCACATGGCTTACCAAAAAAAAAAAAAAAAAGGACAAATTCACATGTAAAAGACCTCTAAATGAGACACAGTGTATTTAAAAAATGTATATGGGCTCAGGAAACAGAGATAAAAGAGTATAGACAGTCATAGGTTAAAGGAGTTAAGATAATAAAATAAATATTAAAAAGTAATAGAGGAAAAAAAGCCATGTAAAGATGGAAAACACACAAAGAGTCTGGATTACGAATATTATTGTGTTTTCTTTGAATTTTTTGACTGTGAATGCGCTAACTACAGAGAAACATTTCATTGTAGGGGCTGGTAAGCTATACCAACATATATATTTTAAAGTTACCTTGACTTCAAAATTTGAGTCTAAGGATATGTTACTTTGGAAAAGAGGTTCTGCTTTTGTTTATGTAGTGCTAGGAATGGACCCAAGGGCTTAGTGATTTTGAGGCAAGCACTCTACCAACTGAACCTCATCCCCAATCCCTCAGCTAGACTTAAAAAAAAAGAAAAGAAAAAACTTTAAGGTATGTGGATGCAGGGACAGTACTCACTCAGAAAATTCCAGGTCTGAAATTCTGTCCCCAAAATTGGCCATGAACATACAGTTGACGATCACCGTGCAGATGATAAACACGCTGAAGAGCGTGATGCGTACTGATTAAGGCACATCCCCTGTTGGACAATCCTGACAGCAATATGGTGATGGGGACCTCTGAGCTGCATGCATGTAAGTGCATCTAGTTTCTGTGAGAGATGATGCCAAACAATGCAGGCCTCTCCCCACCTCCGGAGAAGACTCCCTGCTGAACAGCAACCTCCTCATCTGGAGAGCTACTCTCTTCTTCCACACATCTGGCTGATAGAGATGAAAAAATAATAATCTGGCCCTAAACTGGGGGTGCACATAGCTCAATTGGTAGAGTCTTTATCCAGCTTGCACGAGGCCCTGGCCTCAGTCCCCGGCATTGCATGACCCAGGCATGGTGGTTCACACCTGTAATCCCAGCACCAGGGATTACAGCAGTATCAGTAATACAAGGCCACCTTTGGGTCACAGAGAGTTTGAGGCCAGCCTGGCTACACGAGCCCTGGTGCCACGTGTTCTAGAACTCCCTCACAGAGAGGACTCAGGCTCACTTAGCTGGGACTGCAGCCTTGCTTGGTACATCCTCATCTCATCTCCTGCAGAGCTGGAGGGTAAAGCCCAGAATGCCCTACATGCTAAGCAAGCACTCCGTCCTGAGTACACTCCCAGCCTGCTCAGTGCTAACCAAGCTGTCTGCCCACTCCCTGATACATTCCCAACCTTCTGGGCCCGTCCTTTTTTGCCAGCCTGCTTCCTTTCTTCCCTCTCCAGAGAGTTCTTCTCTGCTAAATCACTTAAATAAGAGTCCCTTCCATAAACCCTGTTTCCAGGGGACCAGCATAAGCACTTATTATCATTCTCAGCAGTGTGCCTCTGTGTACTAGTGCACATTGGCCTTCCTTCTCACGGCTCAGCCTCTCACCAACCTCCACACACGCACAATGAGTAATAATCCCCATATGTCTTTGCCCTTTAAACCTGTGGCTACTAGTTCTGCATCTTAAGAGCCTAGAAGTTCATATGTGTCAATGAACTGAGCCATGGCTGGCTTCATGGGGTGAGAAATGGGGTTGAATGGCCAGCATAATCCCCCTAAGAGACAAAGGCCTCTCAATACACTGTTTTTGCCAGGGAAAAATGCAGGCTTAGCCTTGCTAGAGGTATCTGTTGTTTGTGTGTGCACAAGTATGTGGAGTGTGTGTAATGTATGTGTGTGCAATGTATGTGTATGCAATGTATGTGTAATGTGTGTATATGTGTGTGCAGTTCAAATGTGGACAAGGTGAGACATGTGCACAGGTGCACATCTGTGCTGACTTCAGGTGTCTTCCTCAATAACTCCCCATCTTATACACTGAAGCAAGGTCTATCAATTGAACCCAGAGCACACCCATCCAGCTAGTGTAGCTACACATGTCACTCTGGGGATCCCAAAGCATAGGTGCCCAGCATTGATGCGAGTGCTGCAGATCTGAATCCTGGTCCTCACACTCATGTAGCAAATGTTTGACCAGCTAGACTGACTCTACAGCCTGTAGGGGGCGCTAAGCCATCTCCCCAGCCTGAGGTAAGGTCCTTTTTTAAAAAAAGAAAGGAAGGAAGGAAGGAAAACCTGGAAATAGGACTGTCTATGTTAGAAAACATCTCTGAGATGTTTCAAACACTGTGCAGGTATAGCAGGGTGCATCCTTGGGCACAGTGCACTGATGTGGGATTCCCCTCTGTATGCTGTGAATATGTTTTATTACCATTGGTTAATAAAGAAGCTGCTTTGGCCTATGGAAGGGCAGAATATAGGTAGGCAGGAAAACTAAACTGAAGGCAGGGAGAAAGAAGGCAGAGTGAGGCAGATGCCATGTAACTGCCAAAGGAGAAGGACGTCAGAACCACGTGGTGATACACAAAATAATAGAAATGGGCTAATTTAAAATGTAAGAGCTAGCTAGGAATACACCTGAGCCATTGGCCAAACAGTGTTGTGATTATTCAGGTCTGGGTACACCATGGATCCCTGGGACTTGCACATTTCCCACAGTCTGGACTTAGGAAAAGGATATGAATGGACAGAAATTCGAATCACTAAACTTCTGACAGGGTTGAAAGGCCCCAAAATGAACAAAGCCCGCTTGGCACTGAAGCGATATATTGTCCTCTTCTTGTTCAACACCATGAATGTCTGTGAAGAAATCACAACACAGACATTAACACATTGACAGACAATATTCTTCAAGAACACATTTGGAGAGAATTCTAGGGCACCACGGCCTGAGCCCTATTAGTAACTGCAATTTCTGGTGGCAAAATTGTTGACCAGCTACCCTGTGACTTTGGAGGCCAATGGCTCCCAATAGATGGTCTTGAATCCAAGATCAGTGTGCTGTGGGCTGTTAACGTTATAACACGTGCTGGAGAACACAGCCCGAAAGCCATGGAAAGCAGGGTGCGGAGTCCTACCTGGGCAAGCCAACCTGGATATGGAACTCCACAGGACGCACGTGTGGAGCAGGACTAGAAGGAGCCCGCTTAGAAAGTGAGCTTGAACAGTCACACATAGCAGGTATCTTAAATTACTACTGTTCTCAAAGACATTTCTGTAATTCGTCTTATGATATAAAGAGAGAGTCTATGTGGTCAGACACAGCAGGTCTGAGCAGTTCTAATGAAATGACCAATCTGTTCCTAAACTTTAAAATACGTCGGGGGCTAAGGAGAGGGCTCAGCAGGTAAAGGTACTCACTGCCAAGTCTGAAGACCTGAGTTCAATCCTTAGGACCCACATGATGGTAGGAAAGACCTGATTCTGGCAAGTTGTCCTCCAAACTTCACACATGTACATACAACACACACACACTAAAATTGATTGATTGATTGAACAAATAAATTTCCAGGGAAAAAGCCAGTTGTGATGTAGTGTGATGGATGATGTTGACTGTTGAGCTGACAGTATCTGGAATCATCTACAAGTTTCTGTGCATCTCTGAGAAGGACTTTCGAGACTGTCTTAATTAAAGTGGGAAGACCCATCGTAGATGTGGGGGATGCCTGAGACCCCATGGCCTGGGATCCTGACTGAGTGAGCAGAGCAGCAGTTTTAGTCCCCACGTCCTTACGATGGATGAGATGTGACCAGCCACCTCACACTCCAGCCACCATGACCTCCTGGCCTCACAGACTGTAGCCCCACAGGGTGACGTCAAAAGAACCCTTCCTCCTCTAAGTTGCTTCCTGTCAGGTGTTTGGTGACAACCACAAGAAGAGGGGCTGCCACACAAAGACCCTCGCTCTCTCATCCCCAACACAAGCAGGGCGGATCTGTCTGTGGTCCTTCCTGAGGAAGGAGGTGGGTTCTGTCCCTAGGCATGGAGGCGTTGCCATCTGTCAGTGGTTGGGGTCTCTGCTGGCCCTTACTGGGAGGATCCACAGGTGCTAGACATGGGACAGACCTGCCAAATGATGAGTCCCCACCTCTACAGAGCCCAGAGGGCTATCTTAGATTTCTTTCTGTTCCTGTGATAAAGCTCATTACCAAAAGCACCTCGGGAGGGAAGGGTTTAAACATCCCAGCCCCAGTCCGTCTTGACAGGAAGTCAGAGCAGGAGCTCCAGGCAGGAACCTGGAGACAGGAACTGAATCAGAAACCATGGAGAACACTGTCTACTGATTTTGCTCTCCATGGCTTGCTCAGTTTGCTTTCTTATACAGCCCAGGATCATCTACCCAGGGATAGTACCGCCCACAGTGAGCGGTGCCCTCCCACATCAATCATTAATCAAATGCCTCACAGAGTTGCCCACAGATCAATGTGATGGAGGCATTTTCTCAACTAATTTTTCCTCTCCCCACAAGACCCTAGCTTGTGTCAAGTTTACAGCCTACCAACCAGCGCACACACTGTGCTTAGCTCTTCCTAACTTGTGCCCCTGGGCTATGGGAACAAAGCAGCCCTGGACACCAGCTTATCACTCACCAGCTTCTACCATCTGCCCCAAATTCCCTTTTCTGTTTAACAGTAGTCACAAAAGCCTCACAGAGGGGAAGCCATTGCTATCTTCCACTCCATGGCTCCCCTGGTGTTAGACCTCGTGGTAGAACATGTTCTCAGATAAGGACAAACCATGATGCCAGGCCCAAAGCTGGGAGAGTCATGCAGTTCTGGCTCCACACCAGATCATTCGGCCACCTTTCTCCCATCAGTGAGTTGCTGGGCGCACTGATCTGGAAGCCATCTGTCTGCAAGAGAGCCTTTCTTATCCCACACAACAATATGAAATGGGCCATGGAGCTCCTTCAGTGCTAGGAGCCTATGAGTCTAAGACTTCTTAGAAGGGTCCTGTGCCTTCCTTTGAGTAAACTGAATTCCTCTCTGAGGATGGTCACCGTCACCCCTGATGACAGGGGGACAATACAGTCCTGCTCCTTTTGTTTGGTTTTGTTTTGAGACAGGGTTTCTCTGTAGCTTTGGAGCCTGTCCTGGAACTAGCTCTTGTAGACCAGGCTGATCTCAAACTCACAGAGATCCACCTGCCTCTGCCTCCCAAGTGCTGGAATTAAAGGTGTGCGCCACCACCGCCCGGCCAGTTCTACTCCTTTACACGTTAGCTATCCTAAGGCTTCCAATTCACTGCTTTAAATATTTCAGCTAATGGTGCATTTAACAACACTTGCCAGGCTTTAATGACAGAAGGATAGGGTCCAGCTCCTCTGACCTGCTTGCTGACACATCTCCGCCTCTTTCCTCTGGAGGAATCCCCAAAGGAGGGAGTGAGAACCTAAGTCACCAAGAACTAAATAACTCTTATGATTAGGTCCCCGTTGTTGGACCTTATAAACGTCGGGGTTCCTCGTCTTTAGGGTGGCGCCTCTCACATCACTGTTGAGCACACATACCACCTGAGATGATAGGTGTGCAGGGCTCAGAACAAGCTCCTTGCCTTCCAGTTCAAAGAGTGAGCCCAGGCTAAGAAGTGATGGCCCTAAACCCAGAGCCTGCCCCCCTCCATGAGGAGTCCACAGCTCACAAAGTCACTGCCTGTCCTGTGGGCTTCCTACCCAGCTTCAAGGCAGAGAGAATTCTCTCAGCCAACTCTTCTCCAACAACCATGCCTTCAAGAAGCGCCTGGGTTTCAAGAGCATAATAAAAAGGAGAAATGAAGCCTTCTCTGGTGCGGGAGAATTGTCTGTATTCTGTCAATCATGTTTTAAATAAACACTGATTGGCCAGGCAGGAAGTATAGGTGGGACAACCAGACAGGAAGTAAAGGTGGGGCCAGAAGAACAGGAGTATTCTGGGAAGAAGGAAGCTCTTCCCCCGACTCCTGCCCAGACCGCCGAAGAAGCAGGATGTGACCTGCCCCGCTGAAAATGGTACTGAGCCATGTGGCTAACATAGATAAGAATAATGGGTTAATATAACTTATAAGAACTAATGCTTAGCCTGAGATAATGGGCCAATCAGTTTATAACCTAACACAGACCTCTCTGTGTGATTTCTTTGGGGTATAGGCTGGAGGACCTGGCAGGACGCAAACCCCGACAAGCCCGGCCCTCGTGTTACACTTCTCTTTTTCTCATAATTTCTCTGTCCCTTCCACATGTACTCCCCATTTCTTCTAACTGGTTCATCTCCATCCCCATTGGTCTGGCAAGTCTGATGTTTCCACTTAAACAGCATGCACCCAAGCAACCACTCTTTGAGAGGTCAGGTTTCCACTGGTGTCAGCAAAAGATGCTGTTAGCACCAGGGTCATTAAACAAAAACTTCCCCCAAGCTCCCAGCGTCTTCTGTTGCATCATACAAATGAGGATGGCAAGGTCTTCTGAACCTTTTAAAAGAGAGAATCTGAATCCTCTCAGGTGATGGCCTCATAGCCCAGGCTTTCAGGGAGCCAAGGAGAGCCCAATATTCATGATTCCTCATTCTACAGTCATTCTACAATTTCCTGAAAAGAAAATTACATCTAAGTGGGCTGGAGAGATGGCTCCATGCCTAAGAACACTGATGGTTCTTCAAGAGGCCCTGAGCTCAGTTGCTGGCACCCACATGGCAGCTCACAGCCATCTACAACTCCAGCTCCAGGGGATTTCACCCCCTCTTCTGGCTTCTGTGGGCACTGCACACACATGGTACATAGCCGCACATATACAGACACAACACCCATGCACATAAATAAAAACTAATTTAGAAAAAGCAGAATTACATATAGGGACGGAAGATGGCTCAACAGGTCAAGGCTCTTGCCACGCCTGACAACCTGAGATTGATCCCAGAAGGCATATGATAGGATAGAGCCCACTCCCCCAGGGCTGCTCCCTGACCTCCACACATGTGCCACGGCACGTACATACACACGCATACACAAAATAGAAAAGTAAATGTGACAAAGTTGAAAAGCAGAACTACATGCAGTAGATAAATTGTGGCGCCTCCACAGGGTCATCTGGGCTTTGTGTATAATTTGCGTGTGCCTGCCTGATTACCACGCACGTAGCCTTCACCGACGGAGTGCCTACTCAATCAATCAATCAATCAATGTGGCTTTCACTTATCGCACAGAAAGCCTGTTGTCCAGATGTTTTTAAGATGCCGTTCTGAAACGGGCATCCCTTCACAGGGCTGCTCATTGCTGATGTCAGCACGGTTTACAGTTTAGAAAGTCCTTTCACAGCTTGTCCTGCCCCGGGGTAGGGACATCAGCCATTGTTCCCACGTTAGAGGCAGGAAGTGAGGGTCTGGGTGACCGTTTGTCTGGAGTCGTGAAGCTAGTCTCTAGCAGTAGTGGCCTGACCTCCCTCCCCTGCCTGCCATGCTGGCCTGTTCCCTGTGTTGACCTTTTAACCTTTCTGCAGACTCAGCTTCATCTCCCTCCCCAGCACAAGCGTTAGAGAAAGCAGATGAGATCGCAAGTTGGTTCTCAGAGTTACGAAGACAAGGGTGACAGCAAAGGAGAAGAGAGGTAAGCCTGCCTCCCACACACCCCAAGAACCAGTGTAGCTGTGAGCTCAGGGCGGGGCACCCCGCGTCCATGAGGAAGTACCTTATGGTCTCTGTAGAACGGGTCCAGGTCTTCCAGGGGCTTTGCTATCAGATCACGAGGAATGTCGCCGTAAAGCTTAGGTAGCTTCCTGGAGGCCTTGAGGTCAAGCTGAGGCCGAGGCTGGGGCTCAGCTGCTGTCGGGTCTTTGCTCTTCTTCTTCTCCTTCTTGATGGCGATCCGCTTCTCTATCGCAGCCAGGGAGTCAGAAGTAAAGGGGCGGAAATTCCTCTCATCTGGAAAGATCACTGGGTAGTACCTGTCCTCCATCTTCACCCTTGGGACAGAGATGTGTGGCAGAAAGAGAGCTCTCAGAGTGGGGACAATGCCCTGGAGGCTGAGGTGACAAGGCTTGGGTACTGCCTGTCTGTGGGGTAGACCAGAGAGGGCTACTATATGGGCACAGTAGAAACATAGGGCATAGAATTGATAGGGGACAGGAGGGACAGCTGGGGCGCTTTATATTCTGTGTGCTTTTCGTGTTGTAGAGAGGGTCCTGTGCGTATACATTGCAAGCTGGCCCTCTAGAAAAGCAGCAAGTGCTCTCAACCACGGAGCCGTCCCTCCAGCCCCCAGAGCCAGCATCTTGATGCACGATCACCTTCAATCAATAAAAGGACAAGGGAGATAAAAGCACCAAACTGGAACCGGACTCCATGTATGTCTGAGGACCAGGAGGCCCTACTCCTGCTGCAATAGCAGAAAGAAGGAGACCAGGGGCCAGGCACTGTCAGAGCCCACAGCACAGGGCGCTCCAACCCTTCGGGAAACATATGGCTGCTGAGAGCAGACCTGGAATTGCAGGCAGTGAAACACGGCCCGTGGTGCATCGGTCTGACATGCTGTGATACCACGCTCCTGAAGAACCCACAGGAAGAGAAGTAACTTATATAGATTCAAAATGCATTTGTCTCCTCAAAAGAAGTAACAAGGAGGCTGGAGAGATGGCTCAGTGGGTAAGTGTGCCTGTCACCAAGGCTGATGGTCTGAGCCCACTCCCCCAGACCCATATGGTGGAAGGAAAGAACCAACTCTAGTAAGACACAATGCTGTGGAACATGGGTGGAGGGAGAGAGAGGTGGGGGCGTGGTAAAATGTTGTTAAAGAATAACAAGGAAATGACTACAAATGTGGTCAGAAACCTCTTCAGCACTTCACAAGAGCCCAAACCTCAGGTAACATGTTTCAGAGATGACTATACCTACAAAGACTCACATGAAAGTGGAGCTAGGGAGATGGCTCAGCAGTTAGGGACCCTGACTGCTCTCTTCAAGAGGACCTGAGTTCAATTCCCAGCACCCACACGGCAGCTCATAACGATCCATAAATCTAGCTGCAAGGGATCCAGTACCCACTTCTGGTCCCTGTGGGCACTTCAAGCATGTGGTGCACAGACATACATCCAGGCAGCACACCCATACATATAAGACAAAAGACTTTTAAAGTTAAATTTTTTAATTAATTTATTTATTATGTATATAATATTCTGTCTGTGTGTATGCCTGAAGTCCAGAAGAGGGCACCAGACCTCATTACAGATGGTTGTGAGCCACCATGTGGTTGCTGGGAATTGAACACAGGACCTTTGGAAAAGCAGGCAATGCTCTTAACTGCTGAGCCATCTCTCCAGCCCCAAAATTAATTTTTTTTCTATTTTTTCCAAAATTAAATTTTTAAAGTAGGAAATATATCCATGCCAACACTGGAATATCAATACAATGAAGTAAGGCAGCAGTCGCTCCAGAGGTTAGCAGTGCACGAGCGACAGGACCCAAGAGATGTTGCAGTGGGTGAAATGCTACATAAAGGGTTCGGAACTATTAGTTTTTTAGAGATCACTGAATTGCAAGGAAATAGTGGGACAAACTAAGAAAGACAAAATAGGATAGAGTGAGAAATCGATAAAAAGATAGATATTTAAAAAAAAAAGCAAAAGCAAGTCTTAGAAATAAAATGCTCATTGAGCCAGTAAAAATAATCTGAGCAGTGGGAATCCCTGGGCGAGGAAAGAGCCCAACCAGCTTCAGCAGATTCATCCGGACCCCGAAATTTCATCCGATGGATGGAGATAGAGACAGAGACCCACATTCACATCAGAGCAATGGATTGAGCTCCCAAGGTGCAGTTGAAGAGCAGAAGGTGGGAGAAGATGAGTTACGAAGTTAGGACCGTGAGGGGCTGGTCCACCTACTGAGACAGTGTGCCTGAACTAATGGGAGCGCACCAATCCACCTGGACTGGGACTGAATGAGCATATGATCAAACCAGACTCTCTGAATGTGGCGGCAAATGGGGGCGGATGGAGAAGCCATCAACAATGACACCAGGACCTATCTCTTCTGCATGTATTATCTTTTTGGGAACCAAGTCTTTTTGGATGCACACCTTCCTAGGCCGGGAGGGAGGGGGGTGGGCCTTAGACTTCCAACAGGGCAGGGCACCATGCCCTCTTTTAAGGAAGAAGGGGGAGGGAGGAGGGGTTGGGGACTTGTGGGAGGGGACCGGGAGAAGGGGAAGAAATGTAAAAATTTTATTTATTTAATTATGTTTTTGGATGGAAAAAAATAAAAGAATACGAAAAAAAATAATCTGAGCAGAAAGCCCCACCCCCTCTAGGGACCAGCTCAGACAGAAGAGAGTCTTGAGACTTGAGCACAGGTGAGGAGCTGGAATAGTAGATAGTGATAAAGAAAAAACCTAAGAAATTACGAACGGAATGTGCAAGAACTCTAGAGGGTAGAGGTAAGAAGACCAGAAGTTCAAGGTCATTCTTGGCTACGCAGTGAGTTTGAGGCCAGCCTGGGATATGTGACATTCAGTCTCAAAAATCAAAGACCAAATTTACATATTATGGTACTAAAAACACAGAAAAGTGTTTAGGGAAATGGTGTCCAAAAAAAAAAAAACCCTCCCAAGTCTTGGGAAAGGAGGTGTCATGACCAGATAAGAGCTTCCCCTCACACAGCAAAGAAAGGAGGGAGAAATGGGGCCCTTCTGAAAAGGACTCCAGTATCTCAGAAAATAATATCAAGAAGTAAGAACTGGGATCATATCAAACTGAAAAGTGTCTTATAATGGTGGAAAAATAAACAGAGTGAACAGACAGCCTACAGTATGGGAGAAAAATCTTCCCTGGCCATTCGTCCAGCATAGGATTAATGTGCATCATATATAAAGATGTGTACCAGGTGAACAAATCAGCCAATCGAGACGTGAGCAAAGGATCACAGACAACTCTCAAAAGAGGAAGAACAAGTGACTAATGTATAGGAAAGGAGTTCACTGTCTTTAACCACCAAGCAAATGCCAATCAAAGACACACTAAGAGTCCATCTAAGGCTGGAGCTTACACCTCATTGGTGGAGTGTACACCTAGCATGTGTGAGGCTCTGAGTTTAATCCCCAGTGTGATAGATAGATAGATAGATAGATAGATAGATAGATAGATAGATAGATAGATAGATGATAGATAAATAGATGATTGATAGATAGATGATAGATAGAAGATAGATAGATAGATGATAGATAGATAGATAGATAGATAGATAGATAGATAGATAGATAGATAGATAGATAGATAGATCTTATCTCACACCAACTAGATTGTCTATCATTAAAACAAACAAACAAACAAACCAAGGCTGTTGAGGAGGCAAAGGGAGCAAACCGCACACGCTGCTGGTGGGAACGGAAATTGTTAAATCGCTATGGAAATCCATGTGGAAGTTCTGACAAAAACAGAAGTACCATGTGGACCACATACAACACCCCTAAATTTACACCCTGATAACTCAGAGAGCACCCAGCAAAGATAGCTGTACACCCACGGCTTTTGGGGCATCACTTACAATATCCAGCTTTTGGACTCTCCCTCAAAGTTTGGCAATGAATGAGCATATCTTTAAATGAAATATATGCATGTTGTTCAACAATAAATAAAAATGAAAATATGTTGCCTGAAGCAAGACAGATTGGACAGGAGATTGCCATGTTCATTGAGACAAGCCAGACTCAGACAAATATCACACTTTTTTTCCCTCTCACATGTGGAACGTGGATGTGGGGGACAAAGTCCTAAAAGGGATGGCTAATGAAGAAGAGGAAGGGAATGCGTGGAGAGCAAGAGAGATGACTGGGTATCAAAGGTTATTATGTGCACATATGAAAATACAGGTATGCCCACTGTTCTGTGCAGTCAATGTACACTAATAAAGGTATTAATAAGTAAGCAGCAAAGCACAAGTGAGAAAACTGGAAGGGCCGGAGAAGGTAGAGAAGTTAACTGTTAGCAAACTCCATCCTTGTCTTACAAACGGACAATTCAGTAACTGTTACTTAAGCTTTGATAAATGAGGAACCTGGGAGTTTAAACATCAATGGCCAGGAGCAAACATGGGTAACACAGAAGCTGCACATAGGGATGAAGGTGGAAGTTGGAAGCTACTCCCCTAGGAGGAGAGAGGATGGTACCCTAGAGAGCCAGAGTCACAGCACAAAGGAACTCGTGCTTGCACAAGGCCTTTGGGCTCCATTTATAAAGTTTATCAAAGTCACATGACCACCGTTTGGGGCACCACCAGTTCATCCTTCATCCCCTCGGCCCTGCTGCATCCTTCATCCCCTCAGCCTTGCTCAGTGCCCTGAAGGGACCCATGTTTAGCTCTCGGTTGGGGTCCTTTGTACTCTGGTTGTGTCTAGACAGTGACGAGCAGAAGAGGGGCAGGAATATCCTCTTCCCTTCTTCCTGGCGCTGGCCGTCAGCCACACTGGAAGGTTGCCATCTCTCCAGTCTCTCCAGTCAGTCCTGCCGGCCTTTCCTCACCCCTTCTGATACGGGGTGTTATAGCCCCCCACCTCCATCATTGCCTGTTTCCGTGACTGGGACCTCCCTGCACCTTTTTACAAAGTCCCTTCAATAAAACATTCTCCAAATGCCCAATTTGAAAGTGCCATCTGTTTCCTGCTGTAGCTAGTGAAGCCATTCATTCAATAATATCTAGAAAGCACAGAAAGGAAATGATCTCCCACAGGCCACAGCCACCAAACACGTGCAGGGTCAACGTGTTGGCATGTTTCCTGTCAGTCCCCTCTGCAGGCTCATCTTCTACATGGCTGTCATTGTCACTTGCTCGCCATTATCCGTGGTCATCTTCTCACTGAGCCCTGTATCATAAACACTTTAACAGCCGTAGCTACCACTTAACGGTGCTTATTCTGTTCCAGGTAAAACTGTGGGTGTGCAAATCTCATTTCATTCCCGAAACAATTCCATAAGGTCGTCTGAGGGAGGGGCTCTCAACTAGGGGCTTTCCTTTTCTCTCTAGGCAACTGACTGCTCAGACCCTCACGCTTCACCACAACCAGTAGGAGAAGTGACTAAGAAATCATGAAAGGTTTGCAACTTCTCACCAAGAACATCTCGGATGGGATCCTTTCCGTTTAACCAGAATATCAAAGGTCGAATTATTTGTCGTGGATTATTTCTGAAAATCTATAAGCTAGGCAGCATTACAACATGGCAATTTGACAGCAGTAGGCACCGGGGTTTAGAGAAAGCAAGAGCCTTGCCTATGGTCCTGTAAGCAAGTTCTTGAGAACCCCAAGCCCAGTCAATCACTTGCCAGGTCTCAAACTGCCGGCTGCCCTGCAATTCCACCAAGCAGTTCATCCCCAAGGAAGGCAGGAGGGGGCGATCAGGAAGAGAAGGTCAGACCGCCTCCAGCAGGACTGAGCAAGGCCTACGGCTCCTTCACTGTGTGTGACATGCCTCCCAGGACCTTCCTCTTTCCATGTTTGTCTCAGGCATCCCACTGCCCCCCACAGGTCATGCTCACCCATGCGACAGGGTGGTAGGCTAACAGTGTGTTCCATGGTGCCTCCTTGTCCATGCTGGGTGATGGTGCTGACCAAGTTCCCAGCTTTGGTGACCCCTAAGCCATGTTTATTGATGTGGATTATGACAAAAAGGATGTCATCCCCATTAATAGATTCCATAAGAAAACCAGGAAGCAAGCGAGTATGAGCAGATGCTCACGCAATGACCCCCGTAGAAAGCCAACCACAAGATTAGCTCTTCAACAAAGACACCGCTCAATAATTTCGGGTTAAGAGTCCATAGGGGACCCAGAAAATATCTGGGAGATTTGTGCCAGAGTCTCTAAAATATGACACAAGATTTATGCATACCTTGTCTAGAAAACCCCAACTGCTGGCGTCAAGTCCCCAGAGTGGTGAGCACCCATTAGAGCAGGGCAGCCAGCCTCTCCTGCCTCCTTCTCCCAGGCTCTCTGAGAAGCACCTGGTGGGTTCTGTCACCTGGCCATCCATCTCCTGTCTGGTTTCTATGGTCACAAAAGGACTGGATCTCTAGCCTGACACATACAAACGAAGCTCTCTGATGACCCAGCTTGGGAAGGACAGAGGCTCAGGGTCGCCCCAGCGTAGCCCCAGCCATGGCTTACCTGTCTCTCTGTGAGGAGGCTCACGGCAGAGTCCGGCTCCCGAGGCTCTCACTCCTGGCAGTGGGCTGGAGCTCTGGGAGGGGCAGCTGGGGAGCTGGGTGGAGCGTGAGGAGGACGGCAACTGGGAAGAGAGCCAAAGTGATTCTAAAGAGTCCAGAAGGAAGCCCTGCAACCGGAGAAGTGACTGAGAGGGTACTTACATCTTGCCTTTAATCAGTGCTTAATCTAACTCTGCAGAGAGCATCATTAATAAAAAAACAGGTTGGTTTTTCTCTTTAGCCTCATCCAAGAGTGTGAGAGAGGACAGAAAATTCTCTCTGAAAAACCATCCTCTACTCTGCCTTGGGCTTCACCTGTGGGCCTATGTGGGCCACCTGAGCCTGGCTGTTGAAACCTACATTTCATGTTGTCCCTTGCAAGGGGTCCAGTCAGCCTACCGCCCTCTTTCTTTTTCTTGTGTGTTTATACCATCATCTAGACCTTGGAGAATTATATGTTTTGCTTATGTGGGACCCACAAAGATGTCAAGATGATAACCTTGGCTACCAAACCAGTTCTGCAGAGGTCCTGTCACCAAGTCCCGCGACTTCCAAGTAAGCTGCTGGGTTGTGTGGTTGTTGCTCCTATTGTTTATTTTTCATATTTTTAGTTTCTGTAGAATGAGATTAATGCAGCTCTCAGACCTCCTCAGAGAAGGTTCTTTGTGCAGTGGATGGAGATTAATGCAGAAGTTCCCAATTGGTCAGAGTGCAGAGAATAAATGTCAGGGACTACGAATCCACAAATGGGGTGTCTATGTCACACCCCCAACCCCAGGACTCAGCGACATCAAAGAAGAGGGCGTGGAAAGGTTGTAAGAGCCAGAGGCCCGGGAGGCTCACAGGAAACAGAACTCCCTGGACAGGACAGAGCTGATGGGCTCAGAGCAGCTGTCTGCACAAGACCAAGCCAATCCTCGTTCCAGGGTGGAGCTGGGAGGGACTCAGGAGACAGGGACAGTTGTTGGCTGCTGGGAGAGAGAGGGTTTTCTTTAAGGGTGTGGTCCTTGATGGATCAACCATGCTCCAGTGAATGGTCACACACCCACAAGCATATAGGCCCAACAAACTGCACTTAGAGTATTAAATTTAAAAGAAAAAATCAGGTGGATCTCTAAGTTCAAGGCCAGCCTGGTCTACAGGGCAAGTTCCAGGACAGCTAAGACTGCACGAAGAAAGTCTGTCTTGAAAAACAACAACAATAACAAAAAATTTAATTAAAAAATGAGGCTATGAAGTTGTGAGAGGTGAGGATGGATCCGGAATGAGTTATGGGGGTGACGGTGATCAAAACAGAGTGTACTCATGTATGAAAAAGTCTGCCTGGCACATGTCCCTCTATAAACCATTCTCAGGTACTGTCCTGGTCAGGAGACCAGCAGGCTCACAGCTAGCTTCTACCAGCAGACAGTCAATAGAAGTCGCTGTGAAGGAAATTGTACAAATGCCAGCCCTGCCCAGGGACACTGGAGACCACCTTCTCCCTGATTTTCTAAGCTGAGATGCTAGACAGATGCTGAAGTTCTCTCCCTGTAAAATGGGATAACTCTTTCAACTCTTCTGTTGGTAATGAATATGGCCATAGGTGGAAACACCTGGCAACCTCACAGACTCTAGCTGTGTGTGTGTGCTCACGCCCGTTGTGTGTAGAGGTCAGAAGATAACATCTCATGTCATTCCACAGGCACTGGTCACCTTCCTTTTTCTCTTCCTTTCTTTTAAGACAATCTCTCACCTGCATGGATCTCTCTCAGTATTGAGACTGCCTGGTCAACAAGCCCCAGTCATCCGCCATTTTCTGCCTCCCCAGTGCAGAAATTAAAACACACACCACCACCCCTGGCTTTGTTTGCTGTTTTTTGGTTTGGGTTTTGAGGGGGTGTTATTGCTTTATTTTCCTAAGATTTTTTATTTTTGAGACAGGGTCTCACTATGTAGCCCAGGCTAAACTCGAACTCGCTGAGATCCACCTGCCTCTGCCTCTGCCAGATTAAAGGCGTGTACCACCACACCCAGTAATCACGCATACATATTCGTGTCTGCATTTGGGTATGTGCACATGTGTGCAGGTATCCGCTAAGGCCAGAAGCATTTGATCTCTTGGAGCTGGAGCCTGACGGTTGTTTTCTCATCCTATCAAACCAGTATCCTAGGTCCTGCAGAGAAGAACTGAGAGCTCAGACACGGAGGCAGCCTGTGGCCTGATATGGTGCACATAGCCTGACTTTTAAAGAATGAATCAGAACTGGCAGCCTTTGTGTGAGTCAGGACAGCTCTCAGAATAAGAGGAGGGTAAAGAAGAGGAGGCGTACTCAGAGCCCCTGAGCACATTTCTTAGGTGAATGAAAGCCCATGCCTTCGAAGAGGTAGGAGGCCTCCAAGCCCATATCTTTAAAGAGCTCCCCTAGTTTTGTTTTTTTTAAATACCAATTCTTTTCAAATATTTCTCCAAGCTATTAAGTTGTATCTGGGCTTCCTGAAGTTTCAGAGAGTCCTTGTAGATTCCTCTTCGAGGTAAATGCAAATGACTTCAAGTGTAAGGGTTAGTGACAGGGAGAGACATACACAAGCACATGCCACTTGAGCAAGGAACCTTGTGTCTCGCCTTCCCCCTTCAGCTGTTTTTGCCAGAGTGTTTTCGCACAGCAGTGAGGAAGAAGCCAAGACACCGAGACAACCTGTGAGCCGCCCATGTTTAGTTAGTGCAGCATGCGTTGTAACGGTCAGTTCCATTCCATTCCCAAACCCTTCAAGACCTTCCCTCTCGGTTCAGGGCTGTGCTCCTCTTAAAGCATCAGACAAACATTTCAGTGTGCAGGCATTCACTCAGAAGGTGCATACAGGAAACGGGAACAAAGGAGAGAGAGAGAGAGAGAGAGAGAGAGAGAGAGAGA
Organism: Ondatra zibethicus; assembly: GCA_004026605.1. Taxonomy (NCBI): domain Eukaryota; kingdom Metazoa; phylum Chordata; class Mammalia; order Rodentia; family Cricetidae; genus Ondatra; species Ondatra zibethicus. Next base: position 15,996 of record PVIU01006222.1, on the reverse strand, counting down.
GAGAGAGAGAGAGAGAGAGAGAGAGAGGAGGAAGCCAGGGAAGGAGCAGAAGCCAATAACAATGCGTCTTTGTGGCTAATATGGTGATCAGTCTCTCTGGGGACCCTCTGAGGAGCCATGAAGAATATACATGCAGAGTAGGAGTCTGGGCCATTTATCCTCTGACTCACAGTCCCTGGTGGCAGTAGAGCAATGGTCCCCAACCTCCACAGTGATTCCAAAGGTCTTAATGTCCAGAGTATCATCTTCTTAAGTAGTATCCTCTCAAACTAAACAGACTGACCCATGTCACCGACATGCTATTTAAGACATGAATGTGTGTGGTCCCTGAAGCTTGGATGTAGAAGTGACCTGTTCTGTGCCACTCTCTCGGCTGCCTGCTTTGGTAGGAAGCTATCCACAAGATTGTGAGGACACTTAGCCCTGTGCAGAGTCTGCAGCTGGAGGAATTGAGGCCTCTTGACAACAGCCAGAACCAACTTAGCAGCTACATGAGTGAGTCACCTTGGGAGCAAGTTTTTCACTGTCAACTAAGGCTTCATCTCCTTCCAAACCATTGGTTGTCCTTGTTCAAGGACTGAGCTTTCAAAGCCTGCAAAAGGCACCCACTGAGACAGAAAACCAAGGGACACAAGGCAAACCTCAGAGTGGGAGGCTATAAGTAAACAAGAAAGCTAGCCAGCATGGGGTTAGCTGAAATCAGTGACAGGCTGAGGGAATGCTGCAGGGGCACCGAAGACAGCTAGTGTGCTCAGAAACACCACAAAAGATAGTTCTTACAGGACGCTTGGGAGCTAACTCAGCAAGAATCCATATAAAAAGCTAGCCATGGAGGAACTGAGTTCAGTTCCCAGCACCATCCAGGCCAGGATGCTCACAGCCACCTGTAGCTTCAGTTCCAGGGGATCTGGTGCCCTCTTCTGGCCACTTCTGACCTCCACATGTACACAGATAAAAATAAATAATAAGGGGGCTGGAGAGATGGCTCAATGGTTAAGAGCACTGACTGCTCTTCCAGAGGACCTGGGTTCAATTCCCAGCACCCACATGGCAGCTCACAGCTGTCTGAAGATCCAGTTGCAGGGGATAAATAAATACTAAAAAGGAAAAGAATGGGAGGCAGGGACAGGGGGTCTCAGGGGCTCACTGGCCAGCCTGTCAGAACCAAGGAACCCCAGGGACCCGCAAAAGGTCATGACTCAAAACAAAGGTGGATGGCTACTGAAGAATGTCACCCAAGACTGTACTCTGACCTCCACAGATACCTGAGTGCATGCAAACACACACACACACACACACACACACACACACACACACACACACACACACAGAGTAGTTTCCATCCTCCACAGATACCTGTGTGCATGCAAACACACACACACACACACACACACACACACACACACACAGTAGTTTCCATCCTCCACAGACACCTGCGTGCATGCAAACACACACACATACACACACACAGTAGTTTTCATCCGCCACAGATACCTGTGTGCATGCAAAAACACACACAGTAGTTTCAATCCTCCACAGACCTGCATGCATGCAAACACACACACACACACACACACACACACACACACAGTAGTTTTCATCCACCATAGATACCTGTGTGCATGCAAAAACACACACACACACAGAGTAGTTTCCATCCTCTGCAGATACATGCATGAAAGCAAACATACACCCCCCACACCCCCACGGTAGTTTCCATCTTCCACAGATACCTGTGTGCATGCAAACACACACACACACACACACACACACACACACACAGTAGTTTCCATATGTACAGTGTCTTCTAAGGGTCTATGCCTGCGCTCCAGTGCTAATCAAGGCACCAGACCCCAGCTCCTACAACTCCTTGCAGTACAACAGTAAGAAATGCTCCATCCCCTGACTCTACAGTTCATCCCTTGGACCTGGATGAAAGCTCCGTGCATCCACTTCCCAGCAGCTGATGTCCATTATTAGAGGTTCTTCTGGCTGCACATTACCAATGCCTAACCTTAGCTAATATAACAGAACGGAGGCTTCATTGTCAGGGAACTGGGGTGTCATAGGGAAGTCAAGGGAAATGAAACTGCTGGTTCTCGTGGGATTGAATTCAGATTCTGCTTGTCTCTTGTTTCTGTAGCTATGCAACGGCCTCTCTGCTCTCTTGTCTCCCTGTGCTCCTGTCAGACCTAACAGAAACACGCGCCCTCCGCTGTGGTCTACATGTGTCCACCTCTTTTACTTCCAGGTGCAAAACTCCTAGAGAAGGGACTGACTGGTCCTGCTTGAGCCAGGAGCAGAGGGAGGGAGGTGGGGACAGGATGCTGCACACCACCAGGAGGATTAGGAAGAAATTATCTTACAGAAACCCCACATTCGAGTGGGGGTGCTGGGGAGATGGTTCAGACAGTGGAGTGCAAATTCCAGAACCCACATTAAAAAGCCAGGTGCAAGCACTGCCCATCTCTAAGCTCAGTACTGGGAAGGACAGAGATGGGGTGGGGTCCTAAAGCTTGCTGGCCAGCCAATCTAGCCAAATCCATGCACTCTGGGTTCAGTGGAAGACCCTGTCTCCAAAAAACAACACAAAAAAGACAGTGGGACTGGAGAAATGGCTCAGTGGTTAAGAGCACTTGCTGCTCTTCCAAAGGACCTATATTTGGTTCCCAAGACCCCACCACAGGGTCACAACTGCCTCTAACTCCAGCTCCAATGAATCTGATACCCTCCCAGAGCAACCACAGGTATCCACTATCAACAACAAACCAGAGTAAGAATACCACTGAAGCCCAACTTGGCAAGTCAATGAGTTTGACAGGGGTTAGTTACAAGAGTATGGGTGAGGAGTTCCTGTTTACAGTGTTCAGCTGTTTTCCTGGTCCAAAGTTCCAAGGCCTTTCACACTCCTCTAAAAACGGCATGGTCAGGCCTGTCACAGCACTAGTCTACTCCCTGGCACCAACTCCTGTCTTAGCTACTTCTCTGTCGCTGTGATGAAACACCATGACCAAGGCAACTTACAGAGACTCACAGGGTCTTACAGAGCAAGTCCCTGACCAGCATGATGGGAAGCATGGCAGCAGGCAGGCAGGCATGGCGCTGTAGCAGTAGCTGAGAGCTTACACCTTGATCTACAAGCACGAGAGAGAGAGAGAGAGAGAGAGAGAGAGAGAGAGAGAGAGAGAGAGAACACTCAAAATGGAGCCAGTTTTTGAAACCTCAAAGCCCACCCCCCAAGACACACCTCTCCAAAAATGCCACACCTCTTAATCCTTCCCAAACAGTTTGATCAACTGAGGACAAAGTATGCAAATATATCAGCCTACGGGGGCCATTCTCATTCAAACTACCGCAAACAGAAATGATTCAACGGCAGTTGCTTCACAAAAAGCCCAACCCAGCACATGAACAAGGAATGGTTCACGAAAGCTCGAACTCTGCAGCACAATGCACAGCCTACAGGCACTCAGCAGGTTGGAGGGTGGCCTTTCCACACGTTTCCGTTGGTCTGAGCCTCTTCCAGGCAGCCACCCTGGTGTCTGCTTCTTCCAGCCTCTTCAGTTTGTCTGGTCTGAGGGTGTCTCTTAGCAGTTCTTAGAGCCTTTAAAAGCTCAGGGAGGGAGGGGCCTAGTGAATCTAGTTGGTTTCAGGGACTTCCTAAAGCCCTTGAGTTGTGTACTTCCTAGTTGCCCTGCAGGATGGGATACTTCACCTCCTCTTAGACCACCCCATGCCTTAAAGAGCTTCCTTCAAAGATGGGCAGATTTTTCTCTTGAAGGAAATTGCTACACAATACCCACACACACATATATGGCACACACACACGGCACACACACATATGGCATACACACACATATGGCACACACACGGCACACACACATATGGCACACATACACAGCACACACACATATGGCATACACACACATATGGCACACACACATATGGCATACACACACATGGCGCACACACATATGGCACACATACACACACAAATAACAGTTTTAAAGAATGATAAGGTGGAGTGAGATTAAGGAAGACAGCAGACATTGACGTCTGGCCTCCACAAACATGCACATGCGAGTATACACACAAATATGAGCCCCCCCACACACTCACATAAAGAAAATGGAGGAAAGAGAAATCCAAAATGGCAGTATCGTCGCACTGTAAATCAAAGGAGGCAGCATGTACATTCTCTCTGCTCGCTACAAGGTTAAACAAGGTGCAGCTGGGCTCTTATTTGACGGCTAATACAGCTTTCACGGTTTGCATTTTAAATGACCTCCCAAAGCACGAGGTTGTAGGCTTTGTCCCAGGCCATGATACCGCTAAGAGGCGAGGGACCTTCAGGAGATGGGGTCTAGCTGGAGAAAGCAGGTGGCTGGGGACATATTGTGGTCTGAATGTGAAATGTCCCCATAGGCTCGTTGGGACACTTGGTTCACAGGTGCTAAGGAAGCAGGTGACCAAGAGATGGACCTTGCAGGGTTAGAGCCAACCGACTTCCAGTCGGGACTCCCTCTGCCTGCTGACCTACAGGACTGTGCCAAGCCGTGCTGCGAGTTTCTGCTGCCACAGGCAGAGCTGCAGGCACCACGGCTTCCCCACCACAGCCAACTGTATCCCCCTCAACTGCTTCAAGTTGCTGCTGCTAGGTGTTTTGTCATAGCAACAAGGAAAGTAACCAACGCAGAGCATCCATGTAGGCTGCCAGAACCCTGCCTCCATTTCTCTCCTCCTCACAGCCTGGCCACCCTGAGATGAACATCTTCTGCCATGCTTGTCTCTGTGTGTCCTCCTCACCATGGGCCCAGAGCAATAGGAAGAGATATGGACCAAGACCTCCAAACCCTTGAACAAAAAGTATCTTCCTTTGAAAAGAACTATTTACTCACTTATTTGTTTGTGTGCATATTCCCCACACCTGACACACAGGTAGAGGTCAGAAGACCGCTTGCCAGGAGTTGTCCTCTCTTTCCACCAGTAGAGCTCCAGGGATCAAACTCAGGGCATCGGGATTAGCAGCAAGCACCCTTCCCAGATAAGCCATCTCGCCGGCCCCTTTCCTCTTGAAGTTATTTATCTTGGATGTATCTGATTTATCTTTCACAGCAACAGGAAGCTGGCCAGCAGACAAGTAGATGCAAAACACATAGACACAGAATTCAGAATTAAAATTAAGACCCAGCCTTGACTCTGTGCTGTTCTGCTGCCTCACTCTTGGTTCTTCAGTGGTAACATCTAAATTGGTGAGATTTAGATGACCACAGGATCAGGTAGCGATGGATTTATTGGTTCACGGTATATACAGAAGCAAAGGCAAGATGTCTGCAGCTGCAGCGAAAGCTAGCGTTCACATGTTCCCATGTATGATCTCCCACCCACACCACAGCCCCGCTCTACAGAGGTAAATGTTCTACATACATTCGACATCTTTGGTGGGCGTGCATGCCTGTGTGCACATGTATCAACAGGGTCTCTCAATGAACCTGGATCTAGGCTGGTGGCCAGAAAGCCCCTACAATGTTGGGATTACAGACGTGCATGACCACATGCTGTTTACTATTATTGTTATTCTCTTCTGTGGGTTCTGGGGATTTGAACTCTGGTTCTCATGCTTACACAGCAAGCGCTCTTTACCTGCTGAGCCACCTCCCAGCACACACTCGACATTCTCTATGCCCACGGCACCAGCACCAGCGTCTAAGGAACAGTTGCTGCAATGGGCTACTAGCCATCAGTGTGAGAGCCAGAGAGGCAAGAGATGCTTGGAGGAAGAGAGCTGGGCCTATGCAGGCAGACAGGCATGCCGCCAGCCTGCCCTGGGCTAGATGGCCAAGTCTATATGGAAGCCCGGTGAAGGGACTGGCTAGAAGTCAAAAGGGATATAATCAGCTTAGGAATCACAATAAACTTGTTGCCATGCTAAATAGGCTTTAAATATTTCTTCATGCTAAATAGGCTTTATTCTTCTTGGTTGGCCCTAACTGGGTAGGTGGGGGAGGTGGAGTCTTAAAGGGGCAGCACATAAAAGCGGGTGCAGCAAGGCTGGGGACGCCCAGCAGAGACAGGAGGATCCAGGAGCTTGCTGGTCCCCCAGCCTAGCCACAAAGGCAGGTTCTGAGCACAGTGACAGAGTCTTTGTGGGAAAACAGGTGGGAAGCAATAGGGGAAGACGCACAAAGTAGGCATCTGGCGTGCACACGTGAGGACACATGCGCGGGTGCTCAAGCAGACACACACACACACACACACACACACCCCAATTCTTTTCTTCAGTGTCCTGCCATGACATCATACCTTGGGGACCACTCCTTGGGGAACCCAGTGGAGCTGAGCTGCAGTGACAGGAAGAAACACACTTGGCTGCTGGAACTCCTGGGGGAAATTTAACGACATCTGGGAGTGAATCTGGTGACTCATGTACACAAGCAGACATCGGAAAAACTCAGGTCCAAGGGCAGCAGCAGGACGATTAGGGTCTCAGACCGATTGACTGGAAGTCCCTCCTCCCGCTCTCTCCCAGCCTTGAGTTAATCACTTGATGCCTGATCCTGCTGGGTCAGGGAGAGCCAGTTTTCTTCAGAGGTGTGACCCCCTGCTAGGCTGCCCATGCTCCTGTAGCTGGTCCTACACCCATGAGCACATTGATAGCACCAATACTCGATGTATTATTAAGAAAATGACCAAAAGGAGGAGGGGGGTGAGAAGGGGGTAAAATTGGGAGGGGATGTAGCAGGAAGGGGCCAGGGAAGAGTTGGTGAATGTGAGGGATGGTTGTGACCAAATATGTTCCAAGTGTAAGAAATGCTCAAGGAACAAAGATGTTTTGAGTATCACAGGGCAGCACACTGTCTCTGTAATGTCTTCCGTACCCACCCCTGACGCCTTCTCTTCTGACCTGCTGTTGCCACAGAAGTAGTAAGGCACAGCATGGCTCTCACAGGAGCTTCTGTGGGAGGCAGAGAAAGAAGGAATCTTTCTCAACCTTCCCCAAGCCCGCTAGGCCTCTACTCTCTCCCACCGCCCTCCATTCCGGCAATGAAGCAGGTGTCTTGCGACATCTCCAGCATAACTTTGTTTTTAAGACAAGGGCTCATGTAGCCCAGGTTGGCCTTTAACTTGAAAAGTACCTGAGGATAGCCTTGCACTGCTAGGACTGCAGATATGCACCACCACACTCGTGTATGGGGCCCCAGGACTCAAATCCAGGACTTCACGCACGCTAAGCAACACCCTGCCAACTGAGCTACATCATCTTTAAGCATAATATTTTAAAATTTTAAAGTTTATTATTATGCTCTGTGTGTGTGTGCGTGTGTGAGAGAGAGAGAGAAAGAGAGAGAGAGAGAAATACGTGTGCACGCACTTTCCACACTGCATGTGTGTTGTAGGAGGCCGCTTGTTTGTTCCTGGCTGCTCAGCCCCGAAATAACCACACAGAAACTATATTATTTGCAATACTGTTTGTTCAATAGCTTAAGCGTATTTCTGCTTAACTCATATCTTAAATTAACCCATCTCCATTAATCTGTGTATCTCCACGAGGCTGTGGCTTAATGGGTAAAGTTCCGGTATCTGTCTCTGGCGGGGCTACATGGCTTCTCTTGACTCTGCCTTCTTTCTCCCAGCATTCAGTTTAGTTTTCCCACCTAACTCTGTTCTGCTAAGCCACTGGCTGAAACAGATTCTTTATTAACCAGTGGTATTCACAGCATACAGAGGAGAATTCCACATCACATGTGTGGCACCCAGATGATAAATCTGTGGAGTTGGTTCTCTCCTTCCGCCTTTACATGAGTTCCGGGAACTGAACTTGGGTTGTCGGGCTAGTCTTTATCCACTGAACCATCTTGGAGACCCCTGAGCATAACATTTCCGAAACTGTTCCTCTCAAACTGAGGGTGGTGGCTCATACCTCTAATCCCAGCTCTCAGAAGATAGATTCAGGAGGATAACACGTTCAAAGACAGCTACATGAGACAGTATCTCAAAAACAAAACAAACAAAAATAAAACAAAATTAAAGTGGGCCTAGAGAGATAACTCAGCAGTTAAAGGCACTGGATGCTCTTCTACCGGACTGGAGTTCAGCTCTCAGCACCCATATCAGGCAGCTCACAACTACAACTGCCTGTAACTCCAGTTCTGGCCTCCGTAAACGTTGCACACACATGCACGCACATGCATACATATGCATATCCACACCCACACAGACACACAAAAATAAAAGAACAAAGCTATCCCTCTCTGTTTTCCTACATGGACAGTGCCCTGGGTTCTTCATCTCCACCGGGCTATCTTTTTCTTTAAACAAATAAAATGCTCTCTCAAAAAAAGTTGTGGATAAAGAAATGTACCCTCAGGTTGGAGAGATGGCTCAGCCATTTAAAAAAGGCAAGGCTCACAACCAAATGCACCCTCAGCTCATTGGACCACCATCATTTGAAATTAGCTATGAAACTGCTTTAGTTAGTGTGAGGTTACTTTATATTCAGTTTAGAAATTTAAAAGATTCTGGAGCCGAGCATGGTGACACATGCTTGCAATCCTAGCACTTGAGAGGTGTAAACAGAAAGCACATTTCAAGGCCAGCCTGGGCTACATAGTGAGGCTAGTCTAGGCTACCTTAGACCTTGTCACAAAAACAAAACAAAACAAACAAAAACTGGAACAAAACAAAAATAGTGGAAATTTTAGCTAATTTTCTATTTAAGGTCTGGTCTATAATATAACTTACTCAGAGGCCTTAAAGTGAGCATGTGATCGCGTGTTTGTAGGTACTTCAGAATGAGACCAAAGTCCCCCATACCGTGCTGTGCCCCCCCCCCCACTGCACTGCAACCTCCTCACTAAGCCTACTATCTTGGAATCACTGTTCTTTGTGATCTATGGATTAAGTAATCCAGCCTGTGAGTGTCCTGGCTCCTTGGGAGGCCAACAAACCTTCCCCTCAGCACCCACTTCCTGTGACTCCGAGCCTGGTGGTACCTTCTGAGAACTCAGAAGGGCTGTGTATGCGTCTGAGCACTGAAGCTTCAGTGGACGCCCAGAACTCTGGGATACAGCTTCAAGAGTGGACTTTGAGAGTGCCCCTCTATCACTTCGTGGCCTGTCCTCCTGGGCCTACCATCCACCATCATGGAGCTGACAGGCCTAGATGCATAGGAAGACCTGTGGAGTAACCAGTGTTTCAAAGCCTCCACGGCACAAAGATACAGCCCCTGCTGCCGTACCCCAGCCACAAGTCTGGAAGTCTGTGTCTGATGAGGTTCCTCACTCACACACACATAGCCCAACAGAGCAGGCTTGAAAGAAACCAACCCGGGTGACCTGACACTCGAAGGGAACACGACTGTCTTGTTTCATTTACTTAAATACATTGACAAAAGAACTGGAGGAAGAAAGGGTTTATCTGTCGTGGGGGAGGGCGGTCAGGGTAGCAGGAGTGTGAAGGATGTCACATGACACCCACAGTGAGGAAAACAGCAGGTGAATGTCTGCTGTTCTGCTCCTTTCTGCATTTGCACAGCCCAGTATCCCAGACAGGGAATGGCCCTGCTCGCTGTGGGCGGGTCTTCTCACTGCAACGGATTCGATCTCAGGTACTCTCAGGGACTGACCTAAATCTAGACAGTCCCTCAGAGGTACGGCTGGAGGCTTGCTCCTTCGTGATTTCATATTCTGTGAAGTTGACGATCAATTACTAACCTTCAGAACTGCTCGATTTCCTTTGTAAGATGGGTCCCATGCTCTTTTCATCTGCCCTATGACACAAACCCACAGCTGAGATTCTGCCAACACCCACTCGGGCCACCTTCTCCCTCCCTCCCTCCACTCACGCTAACATTTCTTGCTAGTTTAAACCATCTCTTTCCACATCTGACTTCTTTTTTCTTTTTTTCTTTCTTCTTTTTGGTTTTTTGAGATAGGATTCCACTGTAGCTTTGGAGCCTGTCCTGGAACTCACTCTGTAGACCAAGCTGGCCTCGAACTCACAGAGATGCGCTTGTCTCTGCCTCCTGAATGCTGGGATTAAAGGCGTGCGCCACCACCTCCCAGCTCCACATTTGACTTCTGTCGGGCTCCAAGCCTATCCTACATCGTGGACCCTGATACACACCACACCCTGCCTGTCCATAAATGACCCAGTTAGGCTAAAAGCTGGTCCAAGACAAAGACTGTATTCTCTTCCCCAGATCTCTCAAAACCCAGCCTAGAGTTCATACTAAGTCAACCCAAAGAGACTAGGGACATGGTTCACTTAGTAGAGCATTTGCCTGGCATGAACAAAGCCCTGGGTTCAATTCCCGGTGCTGCATAAAACCAGGCTTGGTGGAACGCTTCTGTGATCCAAGCACTCAGGAAGCGGAAGCAGAGAGGGCCAGAAGTTCAAGGTTATCCTCCATAACTAGGGAGTGTGAGGCCAGCCTGAACTTCATGAGACCCTGTCTCATAAAAAAAATAATAATAATAATTAATTAACACGTTTCATGTTAAATGGGACAGAAACTATTAGAGAGATGGTACAGCTGCTTCCACAAAAATGCTTGTGCCTTGAAACTCAAAGACCGCAGGAGTGGGGAGGAGCAGAAGGAAGGAAAGAAGAGGAAGGGAGGGAGGGAAAGAGGAAGGGAGGGAGGGAAAGAGGGAGGGAAGGAGGCTAAAAGCTTATACACAGAAGAACTGAGCATCAGAACCAGAGCTCATTTAAAAGGCAAAGGAAACACTAGATGGCTGTTAATGGCGTACTGAATATGATAGATTATTACTTAAATCACTTGGTTTTGCTCTTTCTTATTATGAACAGTTAATTGGAGGGAAGAAAATGCTTTGGAGAAAAACCTCGGAGCTGGGCCTGCCTCTGTGGGGTGGAGGTGAGAACACAGAAAATCTCCTGCAGGCGCTGGCTGTGGTTTCTCCAGGACCACGCAGCCATCTGGTAGCACAGCTAACCCCGGGGGACCACGGCTCAGTTCCCAGCCTCAGCAGGGGCCACGCCCCATTTACCTGCACTCTGGTCCCCTAAAAAGCTCGAGCCGTTGATAGACAGATTGGCCCAAAGAAAAGAGGATGGGCGCAGTGTGATGCTCTTGGCTCCGAGCACCCTCAGTCCCCTGGCTGGGCCCCACTCTGTGCCTCACCTAAGGAAAGCTAAGCGCTGGTCTAGGGAGAATGGCTCGGTGGGTCAAACGCTCGCCATGCAGGCATGAACACCTGAAATCAGTCCTCAGAGCCCACATTAGAGACCGGGTGCGGTAGCATGCTTGGATCCCAGGGTCCCAGGGACAAGTTAGGGATCACCGGCCTCCTTTGGCTAAGATTTGGAACAGAAAGAGACCGGAAGTACAGTAGATGCTGGTGAGATGGGGCTGAAGTTAAGAGCACTGCTCACAATTCCAGGTTGCTCTCCATCGCAGCTAGAGATGTCAGAGTGGCAGGAACTTGAAGCATCTAGTGACATTAATTACATCCACAGAGTTCAGATCCTAGCATTTACAAAGCAAGCCAGGTGTTCCGGACACCCTGCGACAGGGGCTCTCAGGTGTCCTGGGGATCCTGCGACACCGGCTCCAAGAGAAACGGGGACCAGGGCATCACTGGAACTTGCTGGTTTCCAGTCTAACCAAGAAAGCGCAAGTCAAAGATTCAGAGAGAGATCCTACACCAAAGTGCCAGGCAGAAAGTGACAGAGAAGGGCACCCAATGCCCTCCTTCTGTGGCCTCCACATATGTACACAGGCAGACAAACTGGAATACACACCTGTGTATATACTCACACAGACACATACACATACAAAACCAAACAAATAGCTGTTTGTTAAAAACTAACATTCACATTTGACTTCTGTCCTCCACACACATATGCATACTTGTACATGCATGACCATACACACACGTACATCCCCATACATGATGTTCATGCAATTAATGCTGGGTTTTTTTTAATTATGTGGGAGTGGGTAAGTATGTGAACTTGAGTACAGGTGCCCCTGGAAGTCTGAGGCATCAGATTCGTTAAAGCTAGAGTTACATGTGGTTTCAATCTGCCTAATGTGGGTTCTGGGGACCAAACTCATGTCCTCCATGAGAGCAGTAGGCACCCTTAACCACTGAGCCATCTCTCCATCCCGCTCTTTTTAAAAAATTATGTATGTATCTATGCATGGGTATTTGCATGAGAATGCAGTGCCCACAGAGGCCAGAAGAGGGCATGTCAGATCCCTGGAGCTGGAATTTTGGATGATTGTGATCTGCCTGATGTAGGTGCTGGGAATTGAACTCAGACCCTCACACAAGGGCAGTATACACTCTTAATGGCTGAGCCTTCTCTCCAGGCCCCAGGTAACATTCTTGAATTGTACAACTAACAAAGAAAAGAAAGGAAGAGAAGGAGGGAGAGAGGGAAGAAGAGACAAAGGGAAAAGGAGGGAGGGGGTTTTGACTATAGCCTGCCAGTCTTGCATCTTATTAATAACCCCGTGATGGACGGGAGGAGAATACCTGATAACATCAGCAGCAAAGAGGGAAACTCAGGAACACGGAGCTGGGTGACAGAAAAAAAATCCCGTGCACGATGTTTACCTGACAACTCTTGAAAAGTCTGAGTGACACCGTCTTGAAGTCCACATCAAAATGTTGAGATCGGCATGTCTGCAAGCTATTTAACCAACACGATGGAGAGGCGATTATGTGATTGCCGAAGCAGAGGAGGTGGGCGCTGCGATTTGGTGCAGGTATAAGGTTAAAGACCCGAGTTTTCACTTACATTTCGTATTTAATCTCATGTTTAAAGACTATTCCCAACCTTCAGTGTTATCACCAGAAAACAGTCAAACATTTCCATTAACTAGAATCCTTTGAGTAAAGCTTTCATTTTTCAGAAGAAAAAGCTTTCTCACAAGCTGTTAATTAGAGGCTCACAGCCTCTCCTTGTAAATCAGAAGTCAACACCAATACCAGATGTGTGTGATGTGTGTGTGTGTGCAAATCAAAATTCTAACAAAGAAGGGCAGATAAGAGAATAACTTTATATTTAAAAACCATGGTGTTTAAAGAGCCCAGAATAATATTTCCATCAAAATGGAGAATTAGGTACCTCGAATAATTCCTGAAATCAAAACAACTAACACAATGAATACAACAATCAAAGATGAAAATTTAAAACAGTTTAAAAGCTGCCATGATTTAAAGAGCAACCTATAAAAGAAGCAGGAGCTTTTGTGTCTAAGTTTTACTTCCTGCTGATGTGCTAAAATAACCCAGCAAAAGCGACTTACAGGGCAAAGGGTCACAATCCAGGGGACAGTTCATCATGCCAGGGAAGTACCGTGCTGGGAATGTGAAGCAGCTGGTTACAAGACATGTGCAGTCAAGAGCACAGGGCAGTGATTAACACACAAATGCTTGCACGCTTCTCACGTCCTCCACTCATTTTTTTAAATATTTATTTATTTATTTATTATGTATACAGTATTCTCTCTGTGTGTATGCCTGCAGGCCAGAAGAGAACGCCAGATCTCATTGCAGATGGTTGTGAGCCACCATGTGGTTGCTGGGAATTGAACTCAGAACCTCTGGGAGAGCAGCCAGTGCTCTTAACCTCTGAGCCATCTGTCCAGCCCACATCCTCCACTCTTACACAGTGCAGGATCCCCTGAGTCGGGAATGGCTCTGCCTACAGTGGGCTGGGTCAGCTAACAAGTGAGTCTGTCTCTGCACAGACATAGACCCTTCTGACCTGGACAGTCTCTCACGGAGCCCTCCTTCCCAGGTGATTGTGCATTGTGTGAAGCTGACACTGGCGTGAGCCGTCTCCTGCTGGAAGAGCGTGTCAGAAACAGTTTTCACCTGGCACACCTCTGCCAAGCTCTGGGTGCCGGGTGCTTCCTTTCAGGTGGCTACACAAGACGAGAAAGGCAAAAATCCCAGGGTCCTTTAAAGTCAAATGCCTAAGGGAGTCCAATGTCAAGGGCCACCTGGAGTGGAAGGTAAACAAGCACCCAGGGGCCTCTAGGAGGCTTGGAGGGTGCAACACGGGTCCTTTCTGATAACTCAGTATTAGAATTGTAGATGGAAAATTTTAAAACAAAAAAATAAAATACAAGAGACCGTAAAGATCTTACAAAGTTCAGTTTCAGTGTGACTGACTTGCAACAATGGACTCTCTCCAGGAACTGAGAGGCAAGTAAACCCTTTGTTTCTTAAGCTGCTTTGGTTGGAGTATTTTCTCATAGTAACAGGAAGTGAAACCGAGATACACATAAGCACACACACACACACACACACACTTAAATACCGGATTAGACACATATGAAGAGAAAATTAGTAATCTGGAAGGTTGACAAAAGTAAATTAAGTGAAAATACCACACAGAAATACAAAAAGACACAGAAATTTAAAGATGTGTTTTTATTCTCTCTCTCTCTCTTTCTCTCTCTTTCGTGCGCGCATGCTCATGAAGATCAAACATTATTGGATCCCAGGTAGCTGGAATTACAGACAGTCACAGTCTAGCAGATGTGAGTGCTGAGAGCCAAACTCCGATCCTCTGAAAAAGCTGTACACACCATGAGCAATACACACCATGAAGAGTACACACTGTGAGCAGTACACACCATGAAGAGTACACACTGTGAGCAGTTCACACCATGAAGAGTACACACTGTGAGCAGTACACACCATGAAGAGTACACACTGTGAGCAGTACACACCATGAACAGTACACACCATGAACAGTACACACCATGAACAGTACACACCGTGAACAGTACACACCATGAACAGTACACACTGTGATCAGTACACACCATGAAGAGTACACACTGTGAGCAGTACACACCATGAACAGTACACGCCATGAACAGTACACACCATGAGCAATGCACACCATGAACAGTACACACTGTGAGCAATACACACCATGAAGAGTACACACCATGAGCAATGCACACCATGAACAGTACACACTGTGAGCAGTACACGCCATAAACAGTACACACCATGAACAGTACACACCGTGAGCAGTTCACACCATGAACAGTATACACTGTGAGCAGTATAATGTTCTGTCCTGTCTCTTTAAGAGACAAGCCACACCTACTCCCATCCAGCTTCCAGCCTCAGACCCCAACTCACTCTCTTACTCTCTCTCTGTCCTGCTCTCTTGGAGAGGCAGCTGTCCCTTCTTCTCACTCTCCCCCTCTCTTTCTCTTTTCTCTCTTTAGTCTCTCTCTCTCTCTCTTCCTCTCCTTCTCTCTCTTTTCCCTTTCCCCTAATAAATGTTTAACTTTACATGGTGTGCCTGTCTGTCTCTTGCCTGCCACGTGTCTCCCTGCCTGGGGCATGGGGACCGGCAGCCGTCTCTGCCTGGGACTGGCTGCTCTCAGCCCTTCCCCCTTCTGCCTGCCACCTGCTGCCACATGGCTGGTCACAGGGACCCGCAGCAAGCTGCCGGGGTCCTGCAAAAAGAACAACAAGCAGTACACGCCATGAACAGTACACACTATGAACAGTACACACCATGAGCAGTTCACACCGTGAGCAGTACACACTATGAACAGTACACACTGTGATCAGTACACACTGTGAGCAGTACACACCATGAACAGTACACACCATGAACAGTACACACCGTGAGCAGTACACACCATGAACAGTACACACTGTGAGCAGTACACAAAGTGAGCAGTACACACTATGAACAGTACACACCGTGAACAGTACACACTGTGAGCAGTACACGCCATGAACAGTACACACCATGAGCAATGCACACCATGAACAGTACACACTGTGAGCAATACACACCATGAAGAGTACACACCATGAGCAATGCACACCATGAAGAGTACACACTGTGAGCAGTACACACTGTGAGCAGTACACAATGTGAACAGTACACACCATGAACAGTACACACCGTGAGCAGTACACACCATGAACAGTACACACCGTGAGCAGTACACACCATGAACAGTACACACCGTGAGCA